>JACGDI010005515.1:328872-368361 GCA_014898725.1 Jacaranda copaia
AAAAACCCTTGTTAGCGAAATAAATTAAAAAACACTAGCCCACTCCTGTGCACACTACCCACTGGCCCAACCACCATTAGCTGGTTTGCCACCCCCCATAGCGGGCAGCCTCCTCCAGGTACAGTTTTTGTTTTTTCTTCCTCTTTTTTACTTTTTTCTTTTCTGTTTTCTGTTTTTATATATAAAAAACAAAGTTTTAAGTTTTCTATTTTTATTAACTTATTTTAAACTAATTTTTATGCTTTTTTTCCATTTTTAATAATTGTTTATGTTTATTTTTTTATTCTTGTTACTGTTTTCATTTGTTTTGTTGCTGTTTTTAAATTTTCTGTAATTATTTTAGTTTTAGTTTTATTTTATTTTTTTTTGCTGTTTTTTGTCATTCTTTTTTCTATTTTTGCTACTTTTTGGGTTTTATTCATGCTTTACTCTAAAATCAAATGTATTATTTTAAATTTACAGCATGAAAATACATCGTCTTTTGATTCTAAACAAGCTTCATCTAGAAAAGACCCATGTTGAAAATATGAGATTGGAGAATCTAAAAAATACAAATAATACTATATGTATTTGTTATCTAAAATATTCCAGGAGAATATGTAGGACAAAACAATATATATTTGGAGGTTTCACTAATGTGAGACCATGTGAGAAAGTCCCAGATGATGTGAAAGAGGAGATTCAGAATTATATGCGGCACTTTCTTTACCAAATTAAACATTGAGAGCATGAGGAATGCTATGGCAAAACAGGTCACCACAGGCCTAACCAACTCTAAATTAGTAAACTTTCTCATCAAATTTACTACACTAGGGCAGCAATATATAGAGCTATTCACTTGCATGCATAGTTGTCAGTAGCGCAACGCACAACGACGCGCAAAGGTCCCTTGGAGCTATAGCACGTAGCACAACACATAGCGCACTTTATTGAAATGAAGCACATAATAAATACACATATAAATATATATATACATATTAATATATACCTAAAATACCAATATATTTCACATGTGTTGTGAAGGATAAACAACTAAAAATTTCATTTCAATACTTTTCCTTAAAAGAAAAAAAACCCACCCATCACCAGAAGAGAAGGAGAAGCAAAGGAAAAGACAAGTATAAGAAAGTTACAGAAAAGAGGAAAAAAAAAGGTGTACAAAGTCCAACATCCTGGGAGAAGAACATGAAAAGACACAAGGAAACAACGATAAAGGGAAAAAGAAAGTAAAAAAAAGGACGGGAGAAGAGGATGAAAGAAGCGTTCCATTGGAGAAGACGATGGAAGGAAGAAAACAAGAATTGAAGATAACAGAAAAAGAAAACGCAATGAAAAGTGGAAGAAAAGGAACAAACATAACCTGGGGTTGATCGATCCAATGGAAAAAAAGAAGATGAGGCCTGGGGGTTGCTTGTTCCTTGCTACCCGAGCTGGGTGACCATGTTCTAGCTGCGGGAATAGAAGAAAATGCCATGCCGTTGGGTGGGTTGTTCTAGGCTTTTGTTATTTGACAAAAATTTAAGCCTTAAATACATTTTGTTTTGGTAATTTAACCCACAATTTCCCTATAGTGCGAAAGGCACTGTAGTGCTCAACTGCGCAATAGAACACATAGCGCAGGAAAGCGCACTACAATAAACTGTGTTGCGCATAGCGATGCAAAGTGCACAGGGTGCACTTCACATCACTACAGGCTATAGCGCTATATTTGCACCATTGACAACAATGCTTGCATGGCCTTTGTAAAAATTGGACGAATGTCCCTTTCTTTAAATATATTCTCCAACATCAAGTCCAAACAATGTGCAATACATGGCGTTTAATATAAAGTCGAATACTTGGCCATCAATAATTATCCTACGAAGACAAGAAAATATAGAAAAATAATAAAAATAAATAATAAAAAGAGAAAAAAGAAAACAAAATACAAAGAAATGAATTATAATAAACAAACTATTTAAATTTTAATAGCTCTTACCTGCTAGCTTCATATTTGAAGCATTATCTATAACCACTTGAACAACATTTTCCTGTCTAACTTCCTCTACAAAATCGCTCAACAACTCAAACATTTTCTTCCCTATCCTGCTATACTCAGAAGCATCAACCGACCTCACAAGCATACTTCCCTTAGGACAATTAACAAGAAAATTAATCAAAGTTTGTTCCCTTTAGTCCTTCCACCTATCTAATAAAATAGAGCAATTGTGTTTTTTCCATTTTTCTTTGTTGTCTTCCATTACTTCTTCATCAATGGTACATGAAATTAATAGATCCATAGCAAGAAGAAAAATAGATTGGCTCAAGCTAAAATGAATTACTCGATGTTTGTGAAATACAATAGAGCATTGAGAAAATGATATAAACTCTATGATGAGATTGATCCTATATCTTTGGAGGATATTGACGATAATAATGAGTGGTTGATGAGCATAGATCATGGAATGAGTCAGCATTGTCAAATGCGCACACAGCACACACTATAGCACAACGCGACATGAAGTGCACCCTCAGCACTTGGCGTCGCGCACGCTATCGCGCTGTAGCACAGCGAAGCGCACGTGACTTCATAATCTGCTGTAAAAAAAAAAAAAGGAAAAGTGAAACCACTATTTGAAGAAGCAGTAAAGAAGGAAAAAAAAGAGATAAAGCCTGCCCAAAGTTTCCACAGCCCAGAAACCTTCTTCTGCCTTCTCGTGACTGAAAACTTTCTGCCCTCTCCCCTGCGAACAAAATCTACCTCTCTCAGCTCCGCCAGCAGCAACATCACAAGCTCTTCTCTAGCAGCTTCTCCAGCGTCCTCACTAGGTAATTTCTAATCTTTTCACTTTTTTTTTTCTCTTTTATTTCCCTTCTCATTTCTGGCTTCTCCAAATTGTTTGGTTAGTTTTTTTCTTTTTTCTTAAGTTCTTATATTCTTTTATTCTCTATTTTTGAAGTTAAAATATATAAAAATCTATTCCTAGTTGTTTGGTTTTCTTGAAAATGTATGTTAGGGACTTAGGGCTTAGGCTAAAATGATTTTTATCTCTCCTAACATTTTAGTTCAGTTTACTTATGGAGTTATTATTCTTTTTATTATTTCGTTTCATTATTGTTATTTGTTAATTAGTATGTTTAAATGTTGAATTTTAATTATTTTATTCAAATATTGAATTTAGTTTATTTTTTGTTTTCTAGTAACAAAAAATGGAAACTTCTGAGGCTTTAGATAAGAGTAGAAAGGATCCTAGATGGAATCATGGCGTATGGGTGAATCCAAATAAAACCAGTGATGGGATTAAATGCAATTGCTGCTCCAAAATCACAAAAGGAGGGATTTCTCGACATAAAGAACATCTTATTGGGGGATTCAGAAATGCAACAGCTTGTAAACAAGTTCTTAAACTTGTGAAGATTGAATTGAGAGAGTTTATGGAAGCAAAGAAACAAGCAAAAGCAGCCATGGATTCAATTCCTCACTTTGATGATATTGATGATGTAGGACATGGAGAAGAACATGAACAATTACGAGGAAAGAGACATATCTACCTTAAAATTCTCAATTCAATCAACAACCCAACAATAAAAAGAATCCAAACAAATGAGGCCAATCAATTGGTATTTCAAGAAGGATGCTGAAGCAATAAAAATGAAGCATCAAGGTGAGGCAAAAGCACAATAAGTTAATACTCAAAAGAGATTGTGAGATAATGCGGTACAAAAATTTGCAAAATGGATGTATGATGCTGGGATACCATTCAATATGGTTAAATACGATAGTTTTGGGCCTATGATCAAAGCAATTGGACAATATGGTGCTAGCATGAAACCTCCAACATATCATGAGATGAGGGTGACAAGTCTAAAGAAGGAGGTGGAACACACTAAAGCGCTTTTAAAAGGGCATGAGGAAGACAAGGAAAGATTTGATTGTAGTCTCATGGCGGACGGGTGGAGAGATAGAAAAGGAAGATCACTCATTAATTTTTTGGTGAATAATCCTACAGGAAGCATGTTCTTAAAGTCAATTGATGCATCGGACTACTCTCATACAGCTGAAAAAATGTTTGAGCTATTTGACAAATTTGTACAACATGTTGAAGAGAAAAATGTTGTTCAAATTGTCACCGATAGTGCAAGTTCGAATGTTGCAGCCGGGATGATGTAGAAATATCAACACTTGTATTGGTCCCCACGTGCGGCACATTGTTTGGATTTAATGTTTGAAGATATTTTCAAAATGCTATAATTGAAGAAGACACTTGAATGGGCAATAAGTGTCAGTAGCAACATCTATAATAGAGAGTTCACCGGTCAAAAAAACTTGATTTGGCTAGCAAAAACTCGCTTTGCAACTGCTTTTTTGACTTTGAAGAGCTTCCATAAACACAAATTAAGTTTGAAAAAAATGTTCACTTCTTAAGAGTGGAACAAAAGTAAGTTTGTAAAGGAGCAAGGAGGTAAACAAATGCAAAAAATCATATTAATGCTGTCTTTTTGGAATACCATTGTTTATTGCACAAAGTTTGGTGGGCCCTTGATTAAGGTTCTTCGGTTAGCAGATGGTGAGAAGAAGCCTCCCATGGGCTATATTTATGAGGCGATAGATAAATGAAATGAGAAAATTGCAATTGTTTTTTAGAAGAATGAAACAAGATACAAAAAAGTTTTTGATACTATTAACAAAAGGTGGAATTGTCAGCTCCATCAGCCCTTGCATGCAACCGGCCATTTTTTGAACCCCGAATTTTTCTATAGCAATCCAAACATAGAACAAGATGCAGAAGTTATGTCTGGTTTATATGATTGCATAGAACGGTTGGTGCCAAAAATTTCAGTACAAGACAAAATTAACAAGGAGCTAACAATATACAAGAAAGCTTAAGGCAATTTTTGATCTACGATAGCAAAAAGGCAAAGAACACTACTAGCACCAGGTAAACAATTATTTTATATAAATATGTTATTATGTTAATGGCTTAAACTTTAAAATGTCTATAACTTATTATTACATAAAAAATATTAGGTTTCTTTTTATCTTTTAATTTCTTATTTATTGTTAATTGATAGCTGACTGGTGGTCTTCCATTGGAGCCTCAACACCAAATCTGCAAAAGTTGGCCATAAAAATTTTAAGCCTTACTTGTAGCTCTTCCGGTTGTGAAAGAAATTAGAGTGTTTTTCAGCATGTAAGTAATTTTTAACTAAATTATGGATGGCTTTATGCATTTTCAAATTATTTAAGTTGTGCTACACTACTACTAATTATTAATTATATTAACTTATTATTCTACAGCTTCATTCAAAAAAAAGAAATCGGTTGGAGCAACAACGCTTAAATGACTTGGTGTTTATCAAGTATAATAGAGCTTGGTTGCAAAGATTTGACAATCGTGATCGCATTGATCCTATTATTTTGGAGAGTCATGCAATAGATGAAAGCAATGAATGGTTGGTGGGGAGAATGCAAGAGGAAGATGAGAATGAACTTGTCTTTGATGATGAAAATTTTACTTGGCGTGATGTTGCTAATGCTATGGGAGTCAATGAAGATACATATGGGTTTAGATCTCGAAGTTCTCGCTCTACGGTTCCAAGTTCATCAAGAGGAAATAGAGACAAGTCATTGACTTCCAAAGCAATACCAAAAAAGAAAACATCAAGTTCATTTACGTCCAAGTTGCCACAAAATGAAGAGGAGAAATTTGACATCGATTTAAGTGATACGGAGGAAAAAAAGAAGGATAATGAGGGCTATAAATCTCCCATTGGTGATGAGGATGATGATATTGATTTTGATGATGATGATTTGAATGATGATGAATAAAGTTGGGAAAATTTGGAGTTTAAAACTTTGGAAGAATTAGAAACTTTAGTTGTTTATTTTTGAATTTGATTACTTATTGTGCATTTGTGCTTGATTTTGAATGATATTTTTATATGAACGTGTTTGATATATATTTACTTGTTGTACAAATTTAGAAATTATCATTATTCTTATGATAATTTGGTGGTTTATTCTTTACAATATGTGAAATATGTTAGTATTTTAGGTGCATAGTAGAAATATATACATATATATGTGGTGTGCTTTATTTCAATAAAGCATGCGCTATGCGCTATAGCTCTAGGAAATCTTTGTGCGTTGCTGCGCTTTGCACTCCTAACAACTATGGAATGAGTGAAACAAATAATGATGAAATGTTTGATGATGACCTAACATGGAGAGATGTTGCTAGAGCTTCGCGAGTTGAAGAGCTGGCATACTTTACTAGAGAGGAGATCATCTACTTCATAAGCTCCAAGTTGTAATGTTAGGAAAGAAAAAGGAAAGGCAAAGATAGGCACTAAAGTGTGAACCCATTCATGGTGGCCATGAAGATGATGAGTTTGCATTAGATTTGGGTGGCGATGAGAATGACATATGATTATCTATTGTTAATTGACTATAAATTAGTATTTTTATGAGTTATGAATAAACTTTTGAAGTGTGAATTTGGATTTTTTTGTAAAATTATTTATATGCCTATATGTTCTTTGGAATTTCCGCACTCTATATATAATTTTTTCTAAATTGTCACCTCATTCACCTTTTGGTCACCTACCTCTCGCCTCGTCTCTCGCCTTAAAAATGGGTCTCTCGCTCGCCTTTCACCTTTAATAACTATGCAACTAGGATGAAAAACAAAACAAACTCGGTAGCTAGTGAACAACCCTAAAGGCTAGGCTAGCTATTTTATTTTGGCGTTTGGAATAGGTGAGGACAACCCCCCCCCCAGGGCAAGATGGAGCATGGATGTTGAGCATGCCCAGCTTGAGTATAAATTCTCAAAATGGTACTAAAGCAAGAGGTTTGGTAAGGGCTTCTGCAAGTAGAGTAGAGGATGAACAAGGCATCAAGCAAATGAAACCATGATGAACTCTCTCACGAATAATATGACAATCAATTTCTACATGTTTGGTCCTTTCATGAAAAATTGGGTTAGCGGCAATTTGAAGAGCAAATTTGCTATCACAAAAGAGGAAGGCAGGCTAAGGGTGTGAGATATGGAGATCCTTTAGTAAGTATGTCAACCATTGTAACTCAAAAGAAGTGGAAGCCAGGGCATGATATTCAGCTTTCAAAGAGAACGGGAGGCAGTGGGTTGTTTCTTTGCATGCCAGCTAATGAGAGATTTCCCGAGAAATACACAAAAACTAGTGACCAAGCGGCGAGTATCAACGCATCCGTCCTAATTAGTATCACTATAGGCTTGGAGTTGCAATGAAGAGTCTGCTGCAAAGAATCTGCCAAAGGCAGGAGCACCTTTTATACAACACAGCACACGATAGGCAGCATGCAAGTGCAAAGATGTAGGTTTGTCCATAAACCTATTACACGTGTACAGCTAGGATGAAAAGCAAAATGATCAGCTTGGAAAACAAGGCAACAAGCAAAGAACAATCGTACTGCACGTGTACAACTAGGATGAAAAGCAAAACAAACTTGGTAGCTACTGAACAACCCTAAAGGGTAGGCTAACTATTTTATTTTAGTGTCTGGAATAGGTGCTCAGTAGCCCATTCATCGTTTATTCACGCAAAATTACTGTAGAAACACGGTCAATCTGAACAACGATGAGAAGCAAAACTTGAGCTAACCTGAGGGGCCCACCAACAGAAAGGCCGGAAGCTCCAGTCTCAGACGTGTCCATGGCTGAAAATTTTAAGTATCAGAAAACAGAACAAGTTTCGATTTTTGTTTTCGGCTGAAAAAATGGATACAGGAAAGACAGAAAAAATTAAAATACTAAAATAAAACAGAGAATTGGCACCTTGAGACACGTCTCGGACCAAATGATCAGTGGGGTCGACATCCACAGCCATTTCACCCGATAGATTTTTCTTCTTCTTGTTTCTATTCTTCGCCATTGTAGTATTTGGAGAAGTTCCGAGGGGCCTTCGGGGTTTTTCGTATTTGAATTCAAAACCCTAATGAGAATATATTGTTATCACATTCCCCAATAAAAAATTTAAGAAATTATTTTTAAAATAAAATCTAAGGTAGTGTTTAGATGTGTTTTTTGTTTGATTTTATTATGTATTTATTGTGTATTTTAGGAGAATAAATGTCGAAAGAATTGTGAGAAAATGTGAAATGAATATTGGGGAATGTGATTAATTTTTTGTTATATTTTTTGAAATAGTTAAAAAATAGATTTTGAAAGTTTCGATATATTTGGTTATATTTTGAAGGAGACATTTTATATTGCATATGTCAAATCAGTACCTTTGTATTAGTATTTGGAGGTAAAATTTGAATTTAATAATTTTTTAAATATAATAGTAATAATAAAATATGTTGTGTATGTATATAGTGGAATTGGAAAATGAAAGGGGTGTTTGTGATATAGGCCAAATAAGACAAGGCCATTTTGGGACATGAAATAGTAAAAGGAAAAAAAAAGACAATTGTCATGTTTGGAATGTTTCCCCAGCGGCGTTATGGGGAAATGTTTCCAAACAAAGCCTAATATTTTATACGTTATGAAGATATCTTATAAGATGTAGGATTTTATATATTTTTTTAATAATTTTAGCCAAATATCTCTTAAATAGCTATCAATTGTAAACATTAAGCTATATAAAAATGAAAAAATATAGGTGGATGGAAAGCAACACTTATACTAAAACTTTGATAGCTCATATACATTACATGTTTTTTTGAATCACCTTTCTTTAATATTATTATAGAAATATAAAATATATTTATTTGTTCCTTTTTCAACAAAGATACACTTACTTTGTTCTCAAACATAGGGTCGTCACTTCTATACTAAAGTACTCATTAATTTAAAAATAATTACAATTTGTTAGTTAAATAAACAATAATTTTTATTTGTATTCTTGCAACGTGTTAGTATTTCATTTCGATAAAATTAATAAAATATGATCTTTATATATAGTTTTAAGCAATTCATACTAAAGTACTCATTAATTTAAAAACAATTAGAATTTTTTAGTTAAATAAACAATAATTCTTATTTATATCCTTGCAACGTGTTAGTGTTCCATATATGTAAAATAAATAAATTATAATCTCTATATATGATTTGGACAATTCTATACTAAAGTACTGATTAATTTAAAAATAATTAGAATTTGTTAGTTAAATAAAAAATAATTCTTATTTGTATCCTTCCAACGTGTTAGCATTCCATATCAGTAAAATAAATAAATTATGGTCTATATAAAGTTTTAGACAATTGTCATATCTTGAACTCACTTTTGAAGTGAGTTAGGCCCAAGTTCCATTTCTCACATAATGTCAAAGCCATTTATTCCTAATATTAGGTTATCCAGAGTTGTTGATCTACCCATTTTTTGTCATTTCACGCTCCAAATGTTCATTCTTAAGCATGCAAGGGGGATGTTAATGTCTCGCATTAGTAAAATAAATAAATTGTGATATCTGTATATAATTTTGGATAATTTTTACATCTTAAATTAATTTTTTAGGTAAATTAGACCCAAATTTCATTCTTTAATACAACGTTAATCTCGTATTTCAGTCTAACTTGATGGCTAGAATGTAAAGAAAATCATGATACCATAATAAATTAAACAGTGAAAGTTTATTCTAATATTATTTAAACTTGATATGACGTAAAAAAATAAAAGTAAGGAAACTCATGAATTAACAACATTATTGCATTAAAGTATTGTTTTTAATCTATATATTTTTTTCAAAATTTCTAACTAATTTTTACTTTTACATGCAAAATAACAATTGAATTAAAATTTCAAAATAATGAAAATAAAAATGGCAATAAAATTAAAGAATAAGGCCTCATTTGTTTTCAATTTTAACTCAATTTTCACCTATTTTTACTATTTGAAAAATAAATTATCAACTTCTCATCATTTTCACCAAAATCTCAACTTATTTTTAACTCAAAATACATTCCCCAATAATATAAATATTTTCTCTGAATAATTTACTCTCTCTCTCTCTCTCTCTCTCTCTCTCTCTCTCTCTCTCTCTCTCCATTATTTATTATCTCTCATCAACTACACTTGCTAAACTTTATATAATTATTATTTTTCAAATAATACATCCAAATGTAAATTTATTTTCAATTATTTTTTATAACTATTTTTATAAATATTGAAAATGAAAACATAATCAATCTGGCCTAAAAATATAACCAAATAGAGGCTATAGTTTGACATAACAATTAATAGGGAGTTTGGTTGTGTTTTTATTTTTAACATTTTTAAAATTTAAAAAGTTAGTTAGAGTAAATAAATTGAAAAATAAATTTGTATTTGGATAGTTTGTTGGAAAAATAATAATTATATAGGATTTAATAGGTTGTAGAATGAAAAAAAGAGAAAATATATAGATTATTAGAAAAAAATATGTAAGTTATTAAAAAAATATTTTAAAATAAAAATAATTTTAATAAAATAATAATAAATTATTAATAGTTTATTTCTAAATAATGAAAATACTTGAAAATGAAAAAAAAAAAAAACATAACCAAACTATCCATAAGTGAACAATACAATGAAAATGATAATGGCAATAAAACGAATAAAGATCCAACCAGTTAGAGGCTATGGTTTGACATAATCATTGCCGAATGTCAGATCAATTAAATTGAAAAATAGGTAATTTTTAAATAAAATTCAAATGTGCCTCACCTTGTCCCTGTCTGTAGGGTCCTCCTATGCCCTAAATCTGAATTCATGAACTCCCTACTCATCTACACCTTCCCACACCAGTTAATTTCCTTCGAAATAGGGGTATTTAAATAAAAAGCTGTTGATCCAAATTTAATAAATTAATTATATGATAAGAATAATTGCAATTATTTTTTATCAACAGTTCCATTAAAATTCAAATCAATCACAACATACGTATAGATTTATCAATTTTGCAATTAATTTAGCTTTAATGTAGAGCCAACTGTGGGTGCTAGATTATTTATAATTAGTTGAAATGAAAGGGTAATCACTCGTTACGTAGGTGGGTGGGATATCCACGAGGCCGACGGCAGTTAAGTTGCCAACAATGTTAGATAATTAAGGAATAAAGACATATTGTGACGAGTGACGCGAAACAAAATAGTGCAATGTCGACAAACCTCTGAAATGCCCTACGTATTGTACTTCTCAATTTGATGCGCTGGCCAATAAAATTTTCAGTTCTTACAATTTTTAATTTGATTTATATTTTTTATATTTAAAAAAAAATTTTAAAATATTTTATTAATTTTAAATTGATAGTAGATATTTTATGTCAAATCAAATTTTTTATTAATTTTAAATTGATAGTAGATATTTTATGTCAAATCAAATTTAATTTTTTAAAAAATATTTTATTAATTTTAAATTGATAGTAAATATTTTATGTCAAATCAAATTTAAAATTAATAAAATATGATAATAGGATGATATGATATGTTCAGAAAAAATTAAAAAAAAAATAGGAATATTTTAAGTAAAAATATGAAGAAAGTGATAGTTTTTATTTTTTATTTTTGGGTTGAAATAAAAACGGGTGTTGAAAATAAAACTAAACACCCACTTCTGGCCCATTTAGTTTCATTTCCATTGCCCTATGTTGAAAGCAATGTCCACGCCCATGATAACCTCTTGCTATGTACAATACATTTAATATATGCATGACACATGTAGAAGAAAATAACAAAAAAGAAGCTCAAACTTTTAATGCTAATATTCTTCATCATTCACTATAATAATTGCCCAAAAAGTAGCAGCATATATTTTAAATAATATCTAACAAGTTGCTGCCAAGTTTTTGCAAGATATAGATGCAACAAAAGATTAGGCTTTGGCACATGTTATAGCCTTAAAATAGCGAACCAAAAGCAGCCAAATGCATATTAGTCTAGGCGGCCTATATACATGGTCCATGCCATATATACTAGCAACCAACAGAAAGTTTGTGAACAGCAAAAGTGTGAAGTGGCGACAAAATTAGGTAGCTAATAGTGCAACATTTTCAAATTAGGTAATAATAGTAACTTACTTGAAATTAATCCCAGCTTGGCATTGAATCAAAGGAAGCGGCAGTGTTTTTCTTGCTTATGCTCTCCATGTCCGTGGGGACACTTGATGAAGCTTTGTTGGTAGCATGACAATGAGTAGATTACTGCAGCATAGCCCTTGCCTTCCAATTGGTAAAGGTGAAAGAACTCAATGATGATTGAAGCTTTGCCTAATTAGCAATTCCATCAGTATAAAATGGAATTGGATTTTGCCACAACCAAATGAATTCTTTAGAGATATAGTGAGCTCCTCTTGTAGGCCTTGAGTGAAATGTGCTACATATATGAAGTAGTGGATCATGAAGATTATGGATTGATGTCTCTTCCAAGCTCTTTAGCACCAATATTGAATTTGCCTCATCTTCGGTCGATGGCAATACCTATAATGACTATACAGAAACTGAGAGCTCATAAGTGAAAGCAGCTCTAATGGATGGCCAATTATAGGGACAATTCATGAAATACCCCTCAGATCCTACAACATCTTTAAAAAAAAACATAGTTAGTCAGTGAGAAGATAACTATGGCATGAGATATATAAATATGTGAATAACATATAGTAGACATCATCACATCAAATAAATAAACATTCATGATAAATGGCGAACCCAACGAAGCTTTGATAGTAGTAGGATTGGGACATAAATTGAACAAGTTTGCAATGAGTAAGATACCCCTTGAGCTTGGATGACCTTCAAGAATATATCATAAATCCATCATATCTCATCATACTTGCTCCTTAAGAGTCCAATATGGAAAGGCCTTTGGAAATGACACATGAGTTGCCCTCTTACCTGTTCAAGAACAAAATCCACTTTTTCATCTAATACTAAGGGAATGGAAAGTTACAACACTTGTCGCTATCCTAAAGCCATAATTGCCTCCCTTCATATGGGTACTAACGACTAACAATGACTTCAAGATAAAACTCTATTAGCTCTTAGCAGTATCTCATCCCATGTGCACAACTATGAGAAAACCAAAAACTAGTCCATAGTCATGTTGGCAAAAACATAAAAGTCTTGTGGGAGAACAAAGTGAGAACTCTAACAAAAACTCACTAACTCAATGTACCAAACAAAGGTTATGGTCCCTTTATATAAGAGTAAAGGTTTGACCATTTAGAAAGGATTAATGGGCAGATAAAAACATCATAAAAACACAATAAAACCACCGTAAATTCAATTATTATTAGGCCCAATAATGATAAATAAAATGGTCAAATTTATTTATTAAAATGATATTGAGGCCATAAATATGAAATGAATAAAATAAATAGACACATTGGTTGTTATATTAAGACACATGATAAAATGATTTGTCGGAAATAAAATAAATTGAAGAAATTTTAAAGATTATTTCCAACCATCCCCCACAATATTTAAAATTTCTAAAATTCAATATATCAAAGAAATGTGATAGAAACTTATATTGTGCAATTGGTGGATATGCCTTTTGGGGCTTGAACATACACTTAGTGTTGGCAATATCTGTTTGAGAGAGCCAAAATGGACAAGGCCTTGAATTAGGGCCCTTGAACCAAACTTCAATTACCACACACTCGATGTTAACTTTAGGACATGATTATATCAAGTTAGCGTGTAAATGGGCCTGTACTCAATCTTGATTCTCCTTAGGTCTCTAGGGTTAGCCCAAACACATAGCCACTACCCATGGCAACTCTCACTTAGGTGGGCCCTCTAAATGGATATGTGAACTATATCATGTAGAAATCTTATTTTGATCTCATTAAGGGTCAAAGCCCAGCCAACATTACATTATCATAGCACTTCACTTTAGGGATGGGAAGGAAATATCTCATGTATACTCTCCTTAAAATTTGTGCTATATATAAGTCATGGAGTATGGGTTGTTTTTTCCCATTAAACCTTCTTCATGGGGTTTCCAATTACAAAGGTTGGGTTAGTCCCAAAGGTGACTTCATTATAGGCCTAGCCTATCTTCTTCGCCTATTTAAGGATCTAACCTCTGCATTAGCCCCTCAATGCAATTTTCCATCACATGAAATATGAACTTCAACCAAAGTCCTCTCCCATTAAGCTAAATAGCATTGATGTTAAAAGCAATAGTTATTTGTAATAGACTAAAGATAAGTATTTGTTCCGACTAACAATGTAATAACAGATGCAAGATGTTTTTTGAGTAAAAGATATGAGCGTATAGGAAAAATTTTTGAATAATCACATTGATTTAAGTAGTTCAACTATTACAAAACATAAAAAGTTGGTCTAGGGACCCTCATGTGAAAAGTAGTTGTAGTACTGCTTCAATCTTTGGTACTGTGTTGAAATCTAGAAAGATAAAATAATAACTTTGGAAGTAATAATAAAGTAATTCGATAAAATTGACAATAAAATTTAATGTGGTTCGGCAATGTGCCTAATTCACTCGACAAAGAAAAGAATTTTATTAATTTCAAATCAAGGTAACAAGTACAATTTAAGTCCTACAAATATCATAAGAACACCCAATACCCTTTTTCTAAACTTTGTTTCTAGAAACTATCTCAAAAAGTAGTATAGAATCTATTATCTAGGGTTTGTCTCTAATTATCTAGAAAGAAAACATGTTTAAATACCCATGAAACCATTGTACCTTGGCCTACAAGCTTGCGTGTCGCACTGGGGCACACATGATTCATGCCCCAAAGTGTGGAACTTTGTTTATCTCGCCGTGCCAGGGCGCGCATAGCTTATGCCCTAGCACAGTATCACAAATTACCATGTGCCATGTCGCACGAAACTTGTGCCAAAGAGCATGGTCCCAAATTGATTCTTTGACAAGTATATGACCCTTTGACTATCACAAAATATTAAAGTAATATAAGAATTCATCCCCTTAAACACCTCACAGTTCTACGCACAATCGATTATTTAAAATATCCATATTCATCGGAGGCTCACAACTTGTATGTTGAGTGTGTTTCCTTAGTAATTCCTAACTAGCTAGCATGCACGTGCTCGACATTGAGGATCGCTTGTGTGCCCATAATGCATTCCTTGTGCTCGTCATTCCCTAAGAGTAATTAGGCATATAGCTCGCCATGGCACCTAATATTTGTGCCTAGCTCAAGTAGGTCATATGTAATTCTAAGGCTTATGTGATGTTTTATCATATTTCATTAGTCCTACACTTTGTGTAGGATATCATTTCTTACTAGTTGGCTTTTTACCTCAACTTGCCCACTATTTGGCATCACCCCACAACCACATGTCTCAAGCTAATAGACCTTCATGGTGGGGCGAGAACATAAGAGCTTGTTTATGTTAGTTCATGAGGTATTAGAGTAATTGCCTCGATCACTCAATTAACTTAAAAGTATTACCCTATAGTTTTCAAATCCTATAGGCCAATAGCATTCTACATTGCAACCTTGGCACTCTTCTAGACCTAACATCGACCCTGTTAGCCCTATGTTATCCATTCAGTTCCCAACCCATCTAAGAACTCTTAGATACCTTTAGAGATGTTTAGAGTTGACCTTTGAAGACCCCCACAACCTTTAAGGAGTTATTCCCTCCATGCCATTATAGCATAGGAAAAGGCTGATCAGTGCCCACTGTCCTCAAGCATGTATGCCTCATTTAGAATAGGCTTAACAAAAATAACACTTGTAGCCACAGTAGACGTTGAAGTGTTAAGGATGTAACATTTTGTAATTTCTCTTTTGAACTCCAAATCCCTTATTGCTTGAATCGATGAGTAGCTTCTATTTTTACATTAATTACATAAAATTCTAGCCTAATTCAATTGTCCGTAGAAGAGCAATTGATTTTGTAATAAACTAGAATTACAATAATGCCATTGTGTTGTCGGTCTCTATTCATCGATGTCATTTCCTACTCAAAAGGAACTATCTACCTATGAAACTTAATGGTTACATTTCAAACACTCCAAGGAATGCCCCATGAAAATCATTTTTCCAAATTCTTACATTTGGGCCATTTTGCTCAATGCATTTTTCTACTAGTGTGCGCAGGAAAACTACTCTTGGTTGCCCATAATGTTCGATACCCAAACGAACATGAAATAACTTTACACTTGGTGGAAATCATTCTAATAACTCATATAATATGTCATTAAAATAGTTCCATAATCCACACCTTGTAAAAGTCTCTACCCATGGACCATTTTGTACTGATGTGCTAGCTAATAACTCATTATCACTCTCAATGCTTCCTTAGGTTATGGTCGTCACTTTTCTCCAATAAGTAACCCACAACATCATTTCCTACTTGTTCTATTGACTTCTTTGCCAATACATGCATAAAGAATTAAAGTCTATATGGTGCCCAAACTCAACTCTGATTATTGGAGCACCAAATAAATAGTTGCTCCTTCAAGCACTTGAAAATATGCCTTTACATAACTCATTTGTTCCTCTAAATGGTGCTTCTAGCACAACTCAAAAAAAGCTAGCACACCTACCCATTGATTACTGAAATAGGGCCGTTTGCTTGGCTAACTCTACTAGATACAAATCAAGTAAATGGAAAGTACCCACATGATCTCTATACTCTCTTATAGTGGAGGTGTTGCTATCTTCAACAAAAACACAATCTCTTTCAAGTGACTATTCCTAGCCAATTTGAACTCAAACTCGAGCTTAACCCAAACTCAGAACTTAAAGGGCTTTACCCAATCCCATGATAACCTTGTTGCTTGTGGCACCAATTCAAATGTCTAGCTCATCCAACTCTACCTACTAAAACTTTTCATTAAGCTTGATGATCTACTTAACTCTGTTTAATGGAGCCTACTACTCTGCTTAATTCTACTCATTGAGCTTAATGCTTAGCTTAATCTCAAACTCAGTTTTCTCTCTCAGTAATCCCCAAATCGTAGCCTATTTACCAGTGTCAAAACTCCTTTGAAGAGCATACTCAACTCAACTCAAACTAGCTTAGTATGCTCCCCCAAGATAAATGGAGCAAGTCTAATCTCCGAACACCTCATCAAGTTACTATCATCACTATTTCCAAGACACTACTAAAGACACTCAAGCCTGCAAAGTAGAAGAGTGGGCAATCCTATTGTCATCTCTTTGAAGGCCAATTGGTAATTGCTTGGTGATCAAGATGCAGAAAGGAGTGTTTTATGGCTACCCTAAGAGCTCAATTAGTAGTCCAACCTTGCACAATCAGCCACTATTGCCACCATTATAGATTCAAGCTGACCAATTCCCTTGAAGTTTGATGGAATTTGAGATCTCCAAGAGTACTTAGATGACAACGTGGCGCATTTAGAGATGTACGACTAATGAAATGCACCCTAAAATCCTAAACCCTAAACACCCTCATCTTGTTAAACTAGCTTTTCTTTAGAATTATCATTGAATTATTAAGGTCGGCACAAAGCCTCATGGACAAATTCTTAGCTAACTAGAGGTACCTTAAAGCTGCAAGCCACTCATTCACCATGGACTAAAAGAAAAGGAAAGCCTGTGGAAGTATTAGATCTAGGCAACAGATAAGTATCCCTACCTCAATCCACCACTCTTACTTGATATTATATAATAATATGTGTGATATGGGATGTTGAAGAAATCCACAGCAGGTAAGCACCCAGTCACTTTAGTAAAGCTCTTTGTTTAAACTTTGAGGTGAATCTACACTAAGGAATTCTCATAGAAAATTACAAAAGTGATGGATAATTTCACAAATGAGGTGAAAACCCCATAATAAGTGACCATAAAAGTGCCCCGCAAATAGAAAAATAATGGATGACCTTAGCAATCACAGTTTAAAGAAACGTTAGTATTTCTATTGCAATAAAAGACGACTTGTTGAAGACTATAACTGACTGAGGGTGAGATCAAATGACTAATCTAGCAAGAATACCTTGAGGAGTTATTGCCAAGTGGAAAAGATGGTTCCCCAAAATAATCCCAACTTCGAGCATGAAAGACTATGGAAAATGTGAGAGAAAAGATTAGAACCTCTAAGAGAGTGATGACTAGATATGGCTAACTACACACCTACTAAAGAGCTATACTGATGATTTCCAGTGAACCTATAGGAGACAACTCCACTAGTACCCCAAAGTGCCTATGAGGATTGCAAAATAGATGCAAAATCTACTCATTGAAACTAGCTCACAGCATATGTAAAGTGCACTCCTAATCTTTTCATGGCACCATGAAAGAAAGAGACTAGGAGATGAGAAGAGACAAATGTGTTGACAATTTGATAATTTGGTCTCCCTAGCTTAAGAAGATTTAATAGACATCAGAAACTTACTTGTCATCATATCTCATAATATCTCCCTTTAACTAAACAAAGCTGGTACTTAACAATAAAAGATTAACACTTCTCCCATTGGATCTAATAAGGAAACAATAGAGGCAAGCAACTAAAACGAGGTGACACAGGGACGTAATCTTAGAACTGGAGGCTAGCACTATTGTGGCACCCCACAAGAGCTCAATCTATAATGAGAGAAATCTATGTAGTACAAGATTGTAAGAAAAGGCATAAGATAGGGCCCTCCTTAAGAAGGAAGAAACCACCTCTAGCAACCTTGCTCACTTCACAGAGATGAAGAAAGCCTCCCACCTTAACAAATGCACCTCTCAAGGTATAGTGGATGAGTTTTTAGAATAAATAAAAGGTCATTCGGACTCAAAAAATGATAGTTGTTTCCTTGTTGCTTTGTTAAAGTGCACTAACTTTCCTTTATATTTTTATCTCTTTTTTTTGCATATCTACAACTTGTAGGAATACATCACTTGCAGTAAGACCTAAGATGCTCGTACCTTAGTCAATAGTCACAACAAACCTAAATTGACATTAGCCTAGTATCATCTTAGCATAAATACTCTATAAGGCTCCCTATGAGTACTTGGTAGTTGTGCAAAAGTCCATTGTAAATCCTCATTGGAATTAGTTGTAATACTTCTGATTGATTTTGGTGGAAACTTACTATACGACTCCTCTAGGGATATGGGGTACTTGTGCATAAGCCTATCATAAATCCTTCTTAGAATCCTTTGACGAGATAAGTGGTAGCATCTCCTTTATGAATTACTTTAGTGCAAACCTATTTAATGCTCCCTTGGGGATACGTGGTATCTGCGTGTAAGCACTCTACAAACCCTCTCAGAGGTAAGTGGCAACACCTCTATCATAAATTACTTTAGTGCGAACCTATTATTCGCAAAGTTCATGGTTGACGCATATAAGCCAATTGAAAATCCTCTCCGAAGGTAAATGACTGCACTTTGCACCTTTAATTGATTTACACACACAATTGAATTATCTTAACGCAAACCTACTATACGGCTCTGGGAGTATGTGGTCACTATGTCTAAATCCACTATAAGACCCCCCAGGGGATATGTGGCAACACCATCGAAATCAACTATTATACCTTTTTAGGGGTATTTGGCCTGCATGTCAAACGTTAATAATAAGACCTCTTGAGTGAAGCTCATGTTCAAGCATTATTCACTTAACATCAGTGACAAGACCTCCTAAACAAAGCTTAGATCTAAATATCATTGCAATACTTAACATTAATATTAAGATCTCCTGAACGAGGCTCATAGAAAAATGCCATCACACTACTTAACACTTATATTGAAATTTACCAATGAAGCTCGTAGTTGAATTCGATGCAAATGACAAAGTATTTTGGTAATACCTCCTTATAAATTCACATTTGCACTCATGTGATGCATCGTATAATTTTGATAAAACCCCTCCAGAGAGCTTACAATGAAGCTATGAAATAAATAATTTAATACCTTGCTCACATGCTATCGCCATGTGAAAATCAAATATCAAGGACACATCAATACTTGAAAGTCATATAATTAACTAAGTTTTTAAACATAAACGAGTAGAATAAAGTTCCTTAAGAAAAAAGTGAGAAAATATTCATAACCTAAATAATGTGCAAAAAACATCTTGACAACACTTGGCCTTATGAAAGGAAAATAAAATTAAGAAAGGGCCGCACTTCTACTTATACAGAAAAAAAAAATGCATATTAGTCTTAAACAAAGAAATTCTCTGAGTCATTTGTTGAGATGGGAACTCACACTAAACGCTCTAAATAATTCCCAAAACATGAAGCTTTGTCCTCTTAATTTTTTCTGATTTACTTAAAAGGGACAACTACGTGTGTTACTAGTTGATACTTGAATGATACATCCATTGAGAAAATAAACATATCGAACATTTAATGAAGCCTAGAGACCAAACACCAAATGGGCCCCAAGCACCCAAGCACCAGGACCAATGGTTGCGCACATGCTTGACCCAAGCAAGTGACCACTATAGAAAAATAAAAAGAATGAAAACACATGACAATCTATGGATGATATTGCAAAAAAGTATGGAAAATAATAAATGATAGGTTTTCCAAATGACTTAGTGTAAAAAAGAGTAAAAAATATACTCAAACCCCTGTAATAAAGATGTGAAGCTTGACAATATTGGTGTGGACAAACATCATCTTAAGTTTGCCAATACTCAGCTATCTAAAATAAAATAAAATAAATGAAAGGGCTTGAAAAATTCATAATTACTATAAGATCCCCAAAGAGGCTCGCCAAAAGACACTCCCAAAAGTGAGATCATAATTATGGTTAGTGAAAAATCCCCAATGCACAAAGTGACATCTTTGCTATAAAACCTCGAATGGCTACACAAAATAACGTGATGTAGCATATATCCCAAGGGGTCCATAAAGAAATGCCTCTATAAGAGACCTCCAGGAACTTCTAAAATAACTTAGCTTTGGAAGAGTTCATAAACAACTCTCAAAGTATGAACCTTTGCAAAAACTGCTAAATGATTCGTAAAAACAAAATGCTACAACAAAAATGATTAAGTCCTAGTTTATCTTGCAAACTCTGGCAAAGGAAATGGTATGAAGTCTCTTAATTTCTCACTCTTCTAGGTGAAGATACAAGATAAAACTGTTAATATCAAAAAATATGACAACACCAAGAGGACCACCTCTATGATTCAACTTTGTGGTAACTGCTTGCCGTAGAGATGCCCACCTTATGGATGCTCAAAGCAAAAGATAACAATTTATCTTGAGAACTTATCTTGGCCACAAATATAATTTCACAAGCTTCGAAGAGTGCTTAAGTACTTTAGAGAACCCAAAACTTCGCTATCAATCATAAAGGATTGTAGAGATAAAAGTACCATGAAAAAATTTAAGTCTATGCAGAAAGCAAAGCAAGACATGCTTCAACCTCACTGCGACAAGTAAGTCCACATACTTACATCTCATCCACACTTAGTCACTGCATGATCTTAAAGATGTTCCTTACATGAAGTGAGGTTAGCATACCTCTAAGTCCTTGAGCTAAAACCTATTCCTTATCGATATGAAAAACACCCTCAAAGACCTAAAACTCAATAGGATCTATCCACATGCTTGATGAACAAAGTGCTCTCAAAAGAAAATAAGAGTGATTGATAAAATTGTGATCCCTACTTACAATCTCAAAGGATCTCCTTAGCACAAAATATCTAAATAAATTTTTTTAAGTGGTTCGCAAAGTGCGAGCTATTGAAAAACATTCTTAACATCCTTTATGGCATAAATTTTAGTCCCAAGAAATTTTTCTAAAACCCTCTAAGAAATTAAGTTATTTTCACCATTATTTGACATTTAGATGGCCCTTTTGACTAGAAAAAGGAGTAGCAGCATTTCAAAGGAACAAGCACTTTGAAATATTTAAAAGAACCTCAAAGCCCTAGAAAAGGTCGAGTAACTCAACTTCAAAGCGAACGCCAATCTTCAACTCAAGCACTTGACAAGCGCCCAATTCAAACACCCTCCCGAGCACTAGCATGACAATAATTGCAATGGCTGTCTCCAAGGTGGCCAACGATTCACTGGTGATGGCGCACAGTTACATCCCTCTCTTAGCTAGGAATTTGAACTCAACACAGACTCTAATTTGAATTAAATCATGCTTCACTATTCTCAAAACATGAAAATATAGTTAATCAATCACCTTATTTTAATAAATTATGATAAAGTAAATATTAAAACATAATTGTACATTATATTTTCAACATGAAACTAACTTTTCAAATTGAAAATAGAAGAGTTCTCATGGGTGTAAAAGTGAAAATACTGACTAAGAAACCCAATTGATTAAGTGAATAAACAAATAAAAAGCTAGAAAACCCAATTGACCAACCCAGTAAGAAGGACATGAAAACCCTAGTGAGTTGAAGTCCATTAAGTAAAAAAGACTATAAATTTTGTGCCCCAAATAGAAATTAGGCATAAAACATCATTTGCAAAAAATTGAGAATTGAGAACTCTTTGCATCGTGTTTCGAAGAAAAAGAATTCTGAAATTCACAAACTTTTGAAAAGAACCCTAACTTTATTTTCGAATAGCATCACATATATTTGCACCCATAACATAAACATGTTTATGAATTATTAGGTCATGATTTTTTTAATGAACAATTTTATGTTCTTTGAGGTAATAAGTTTAAATTAAGTATTTTATTATTTATCAATTATATCATATCGATTTAAATTTTATCCACTTAAAATAGCATAACACAACAACTAGCAAAATAGAAAGTGAAGCTTTTAGATAAATATCAATGTTTAAGCGTAAAAGGGTTCTAAAGACCTTGGAACTAGTCTCTAGTTAACCTTCAAATGGAGAGACTATGATCGAAAGCATTGTGCATGTTTCAGAATTTAAGTTATAAAAGAGTGTGGACAAATATCAAATAGTATAATAGAAAATAAAGAAAATTGCATTTTTGGTCCCATTGAATAGGAGGGTTTGCACACTACAAGAAAAAAGGGATTTTGTTACACAGTTTTTCCTTATAGTTTTATAAAAGTGTAAATATAAGTATAATATTGTAATGATTTTGAAAAGGTGTGGTATAGGTACTATTATTCATTTGATATTTTCTTTTCTCTTAAAGAACAACATCGTTTGGCTCAAAAAATTGAATTTAAAATAAAAGATAGAAAAATTCCCACCAAAGAGTTCATATAATTTTAGCTGCCTCACCAAAAAACCCTTCAAATTCCCAAATATCACTTCTCATCACTCCTCTATCTCTCTGTTTGTCTTTTCTCTCCCATAACCTAGCCCCAATTTGATTTCAACTTTCGACTCTCAAAAACCCTTAAAAATTTGCATTCTCTATATAATACACAATACCTTTCCCTCTCTTTTTGGGGTTGATTATCTACTAGAAGCCATAGGTAATCTGCCATGGTGACCTTCAAGGTAGGGTCTTTTAGAATACGAACGATGAGTTTATGAAGAACTTTTGGGTTTCTTATTTTGTTTTCCTTCTTGTTCTTAATTTTTGTTTTTTTATAGATATTATGTTGGGTATTTGAGTTTTTGTTTCTTCTTTGGGTTAGCGCTTGGAAGGTTCTATTCTAAAATTTTTATAGTTGTGAATTGAAAAAAGAGATACTTGAATGTTTGTTGATATAATACCTGTTGGTGTTGAGCTAATGGATTTATTCTAGTTACATAGTTGGTTTTGGGGATGATGCAGATACTCCAAATTGTGTGATAGGATAGAGAGTATATATAAAAGCTAATACATACAAAACTAAGACACCCCCCGTTTCGTGAAAAACCTCAACATAAACTACATGGTCTAAAACTCTGAGTCCTAACCACCAAAGGAGAGCAAGAAACAAGAGAAAAGAAAAAGTAAGGACAAATTAAAATTCCATTAATACCCCCAAAACAAATTAATCTTTTACCTTTTGTGTATTCAATTTGTCGATGCTTCTTCTTGAGTGTCGTACTTCTATTGAATAATATGTTTCTCTCACATGTCTTATTTAATCTTATCTCATACCCTTGTTTCCTCTGACAATAATTTTCCTCATCAAATCTTAATCTATTCTATCACGTTTCCTACACTCTTTCTTCTTTATTTCAAACCCAAAAATTTTTATCTTGAGTTTTAATGAGTTCTTGAGTTTCATAAATATAAGTGACCCCTCTAAGGTTGGTTATCGCAATTTGTTTATCATCTCATTCAGTTTATTATTTTTCATGAGGGAATTTCATTTACTATATTTATATTCATCTATGTTGGATAACATTGAGTTTTTTGAAGATGGGTAAATTGAATTGATGTGTATATAGCTAAAGATTGTATTTTCTGCTAAGTTTCATGTAGGATGTTGTGTGGACTATGGGGGCTTATCTTTTTTAGTGGATAAATTTTCATAGTTTTAGTCAGCTTTAGTTGAGTGTTCTCTAGTGTTTTCTATTTGAAGCTAGATATTATGTGAGAGATTCAATTTTTTTGGTCCTACTTATCCTGTGCCTCTGTAGGGCTAGCTTCCAATATCCTATAACCCTTCCAGTTTAGTAAAGGGTCAGAGCACCAAAAAAAAACCTTATATGCTTGTGTCATAATTTATAAAGTAATGTCTGATGTATTGAACCTCTAGTTAAGGTGGGCATATTAATGTTTTTCAAGTGATCATTCCATGTATGTAAATCTAAAGGAAATATATAGTAACTAAATTTATTTGATTGGAAAGTAAGAGTTATTTTTAAATCCAGCAATTGTTCCCTTAGAAAGGACAATTGAAATTGAACTCTTGGACAAGATAAAATAATTTTAGATAGCATTAGATTATGCAGAAAGATATGATGACCAAAATTATTGTAGAATGATATGAATATGATGGAATAATTTGGAAAGTTGTAATATATGTCTCACCTAACTTAAT
This sequence comes from Jacaranda copaia, assembly GCA_014898725.1. Classification (NCBI taxonomy): domain Eukaryota; kingdom Viridiplantae; phylum Streptophyta; class Magnoliopsida; order Lamiales; family Bignoniaceae; genus Jacaranda; species Jacaranda copaia. The sequence goes on from JACGDI010005515.1 coordinate 353,651, forward strand.
CATGTGACATTCTTGTTTGACATGGTTTATGTTGGTGAAGGCATGCTCAAGAACTTTGTGCAATCCTTGACTTAATTTTCACTGATTTTCACTTTTCTTAAAAATGTTAAGTGATGAATGCAGTACTTCCCTTTTTCTATAGATGGTACTCTTTGGGTCATTCACAAAGGATAAGACCCTTTCTTGGCTGAATTAGAAGCCTGCCAATGCTTAAAGACTTGATGAAGGGAAAAAGTCTCAAGTCAATTCCTTGAACCTGATGCCTGAATTGAATTTTGGTAGTTTTAGCAGCATATCTAGCATACAGGTTAGTTCTTTCATATATATATATATATATATATATTGTGGAATAGACAAGCATAAATGATATCTTATTTTTTATGATTTCTTTTACTAGAGATGGTGAGAACTCAAAACCTCAAACATGCATTGCAAGATGAATCATTGAGTCGTCAGTTGGAAAATTCTCAATCTGATGGTAGCTCAACTTCGAGTAAGTTACAAAACTATTGATATTTAAATTTTATATACATTTATAGTTGTACATGTTGTAGTTGACTTTTACAATATTTTAGTTGTGATTTGTGCGTTGTTCAAATTGTATTATAGATTATTTCTAAATGAAGTTTTGTAACTAATTTTTTCATTTTTTTGGTTGTTTGCAATAGAGAGGGCTAGAAGTAAGCGTCCAAGTAATGAAGACACATTGTTTCATGCAAGCCAACAGGAGGAAGTAGAGGTGCATCACTTGCATAGTTCTCCATCTAATGAAATTGAAACAAGTAAGTTTCTAATTTCCACAAGTAAGCATCCCCATTTAGCGATTTTACGTAATGAAAAATACTGATTTTTCAAATAATCATGGCATCTGGTGTTAGCCATGAGTGTCGTTATATAACATTTGTGATTCACAACTCACCTAAAGCTAGATAAAAAAAGAAATGCAACTTTTTTATGGGATTTGGTGCCATTTAGCTTCTTCATTATAGCCTATATATATAATTATCAATAGACCAAAACTTCTCAACTTTTGTCCTTGCTATAGTCAAATATTCAATGATCAGTGTAATAAAGAAGATTGCCATGAGAGCTTGTTTCTCCAATGTAGTTAAGTGATGCTCCATGGGGGCTTATTCTTTTCATAAATACTACTTTTATTTTCTTAGGACTGTGGACTATTATTTTTGTTATTGATTAAAGAAAAAGAGAGTATTATGTCCATTGCTAGAACTAAGATTCATTAGGTTCATGTGTCATAATACTCAAATATGTTGCAATTTTGACGGTGGTTGTCAATTTATGTTGTGAACTTGTCAACAATTTCCAGTGAAAATATAGAACTAAGAATGAAATATTGATGAATGTGTTTTACTTTAAGTAGTATAGTTGAAATTTTAGGTAAAAGGTTTTACCTAAAAATTATTTGTCCGAACGTCAACCCATGAGAGAAAAAAGTATTGCCATAATGTTTTTTATATGTGAGTGCCAAACTTATAAAGTGCCTAATATAGAGATGCTAATCTAATAAGGAATGATTATTTTTAAATTTAATGCTAAAGTGCTATTTGGATTTATTTTGGCCTTGTTTGGTTGTCAACTCCCAATTTGTTTTCCAACTCCCAAAATTTAAACAAACAAAGACTACGCATTCCCCAGTTCCACTCCAAAAATGCAAAATGTATTCCACAAAATGGGCCAATTAAATACATAGATTGCATTGATTGGTTGCCAATAAAGGACTTAGAATATACATACTCTATAGTCATTGAATTGGTGAGCGAAAGACTTCATTACATTCTTGGAAACATAACCAAAAATCATTTTTTTTAAATTTTATTATGACCTATCTTTTAGAATTCATTTGGTTATATTCATTTTCTTTTGAATTGACTTATCAATACTTTTTTTCTTTTTTGAATTGTCATACAACCAACATTAAGTGGCCAAAACTTTTAATTGGTTGGTCGATGTACATTGTAAAATTCAATATTTCAATGCATAATTATCTATAGCTTCATATATGAGGTCATTTATTTAGTTGATTATTGCAATATTCTAAAATAGGTAAGGAAAGCCAATGCAAAAATACAAGAGAACCTACTTTAATGCTTGAAATTTGGGGTTTACTGCCAGCAAAAAATCTTCCAATTGAATGCAATGAATTTGGTCTGATAATTCATGATAACCGTTCAAAGTACTCTAACTTTTTAGATGTGTTGGCCAGGATGTGTACATATTGCCCACTTGATGTTTTTGACTGGTTCAAAGTGCCACAATCCAACAAAAATGAGCTTGTAAGCATAGTTAAGGTAATTTACTGCACAATTTCTATTAGTCATTTTTAAATTTAATCATTAATATTCAAAAAACACATTGAAATGCCTAAATTTTCAATGCAGTCAAAGTTTATTTGTCCTCTTGAAATTGATGCGGATATTCTAGATATAATTGGGACCAATTGGAAAAAAGATTTGAAAGAAAAGTACTTTGACCCTAAATTACCATTGGATGATTTAATAAACATACAAGAAGATATGGTCATCCTAATGTAGTACAAAGGACTTGTCATGTTCTGGTTATCAGAAAAAGGAACGGTAAAGTACAGCATAATAATTTTTTCATATATTAATAGTGATTTTTTGTCCAAATTTAATATGATTTTATATTTTTTAGAAAACAAGCACGCGGGGAAAGGAAAGCAGAAAAAAAAAAGATATTAAATCATAATGCAAGAAGAAAGTCTTTTGCACAAGTCTGGGCAAATGAGGTAAAAGGAAATTAAGTTTGAATTGAAGAATTAAATTTAAGTTTTAAAGAACATGATGGATTTTATTTTTCATCTTATATGGTTTTCCTAGCTATGTTGTATTCTAACTTTTGAGACACACTTTGCATTTGAAAATTAAAATAGCATTATGGTATATAGTATTCTCAATAATATCAAATTTAAATTGTTGTTGGAATTTAGAATTTAAGTTTTACAATTTGATTGCAATTTTTATTTTAGTCTAATCTAATAAGAAATTTGGAATTTGAAAGATGCTGTTAACTCATAAATTTTGTATAAAATTAATATATTATGAAATAGGAAAGAAGAAGGGGACATCAAATTTCTCGGACAGATGCATTCAACTCATGTTATCTAGTAGAAAAAGGTAGAGATGTTGGGCAACTAAGGGTAAGAATTATGGACTATAAACTTGATCTTTTATATTAAAGTTTGGTTGAACATAAAATCTATTTGCTTTTGACTTTACAAGATCAAATGCAAGAACTTACTAATGAACTTGGAGGATCAGAAGATAATGTTTCTCGAGATGATGTTTATGATAGAGTTAATGGCCAAGAGAAGCTCGGATGAGTATGCATGCTTGGTCAAGGAGTGACACAGCAAGATGTAATTGAGGAGATACATTCTTGTAAATCTTGTTTTTGGTTAATTCAAACACTTCAAGAAAGGTTCGAAAAACTTGAGCAAAATAGAAATGAAGTTGCCACGCCTAGTGGTCCATCATCCTCTTCTTATGAAGATAGGATCTCAATTCCAATCTCAACTAATAATCTTCTGCCTCTTTAGGTAAGTAATATAATTAAATTTTGAGTATTTTCAATTTTATGTTTTACAGTAACTACTAAAAATATAATTGCTTCTAATACCTCAAAGAATTCTTTTCATGTTTATTTGTATAAGTTATGATGTATTAAGTGTAAATTTTATTTTTAGGTTCATTGTTCAGTTTCTCTATTGAGTATTATAGACCAAAATGAAATTGTTGCTAAGGAATTTTTAAAAAGCATGGACCCTAGCACAAATGTTGGGAAAAAAATATTATGAAGTTCATATAAATGTGGCAGTGCAGGGAGATGAAGATTTAGTGAGATTGTACATGAACTTTATCATTATTTTTTATGCTCAAGGGTCATGCATTGCTTGCCCAATACCTTTGGTAAGTCTTTCTAAATTTGAAACTTGAATATAAGCGATTTTTATTTTAAAGTCGATAAGAATTTTCTTTTTTTACTTTTGGCTCTACCTAGAACAATTTGCAAGATATATTTGTTTCTCATGGAATACTTAAGATTGTTGGAGACTTAAGAATAATGACTTGAAATTTTTGTATTGTTACATGTAGTATCATTAGCCTATTCCATTATACAACTATAATGTTGATCTTCTCTCATATTCTCAAGCTAATATTAATGTGATAGCTTAACAAATATTATTTATTGAATTTTTTTTATGATTGATAAAGTTGGGGTGGATTTAAATGGTCTGAAATTTTATTTTATTTTTTGTTTAGATAGTTGTTTTAAGTTGTTTTTGCAACATGTTTAACTGCTAGTGTGTTTTTTTCTTTGCATTAAGGTGGTTCAAGATGGCAACAATTAATATGATGAAGTTGGATTATAGATACAAGTTTGCCTAAGGATTTATTTAACTTGTCCATCTTTAGCTATGATGTTATTTTGTCTAGCATGTAGGATTATTATGCCAAGTGTTGAATCGAGTACTTTTGATGATATTTTAGACATAAGAGCCTTTTGATTAGTAGTCCTTTTTTGGATGAATTTGATGTTTCAGCATTGGCAGGATTCTTTAGATTGTGTTTTGAATTGAAGATGCAAAGAATATAGTTTTGATGTTCAAAATGAATTATATTTTCTGGTTGGGAATTTGGTTTTGTATATATAGAATTGTAATGAATTGAAGTAGCTCATTTATGTTGTCAACAATTTTGTTGTAGTAAAAAAGTGCATACAGGTAAGAACTGTAACAAGATATTCTATTGTTACACTTTGTTATCTGGTAAAATTTTTATGTAAGAATAAATATCTGTTATTACACTTAAATATATGTTAAACCTTTGTATTTCATGGAAGTGTAGGTATATATACTTTGTATTGCAGTTCAACCTGTGGTAAAAGGTTTTGCATTGTAAAAATGCATGCTTAGCATTTCACTTTTAATTGTAACTAATTATACTTCTATTGACAAATAAAAATGTGGTTACTTGTATTTTATATTATAGTTAGGAAGTGTAATATTATATGCCGAGCATCACACTTCGAAATGCAAGTAATTGTAGTTCTTTTTACAAATTAAAATGTGATGAATTTTCTTTTACATTACAATTGGTAAATGTAATGATATACGCTTAGCGGTGATTTGATTCCACAATATTAAGTTTTTAACTAACTTCTCAAAATATTAGATCACATAAAGAAGTATGGTATCAGATTCATATCCTTAATTTGTATGTGAAACCATGAATTTTACAAACAACACATTTGTAAGTGTGGTGTTAAGCTTAGACTATGACAAATAGTGCCACGCTAATGAGAACCGTGGTATATGATTAAGTGTGACAATAGGTTATTTGTTGACACACATTGAAATGTCGTTATATCCCTTTTTTCTTGTAGTGGCACTTTTGGTACCTAAATAATTGGGATTGACACTTAAAAGACAAAATTTCTATTTTTTTAGCGCATTTGGAACACTAACCCAATGTCCTTTTGTTTCTTTGAGAAAAAACCTCAAATAAAAAACACTAATTACCCACAACCCTAGAAGTTTGATTGTTTATAAAAATCCCACAAAATGTGAAATGTCCAATTAATCCTCACTAGAATTTTTTTTAAAAAAAATCTAAAAATAAATGCCACAAAATTTCTATAAAAAATATTTAAAGTATTATTTATTGATACATAAATGTATGTATATGTATAAATATTATATAAATATAAATACATGTATACATACTGAAGAATGCAGTGAAGCAAGGATCTAATTGTACAAAGGAATTTAAAACTTCATCACGTAAAAATAAATTGCAATGCTACATACCAAGGATCTATTTTATATCATAAAGTCGGATGTAGAGAGAAAAATCAAGTACCTTGAATGATTCTTCAAAGATCAAGCTGTAGAACCTTCACTTGACTCCTCACTTGAATATCTGCCACTTCTTTTTCCTTGAGCTTTCTTCCTCCCTTCTTGGCCTCAAAGTACAACAACTTAAGGCCTCCAAAACTCCTAAAAAATGTGCTCATATGGCAGCAATAGGATTGGCCGAAACAAGCTTCAAAAACTGCCACTAGTTATGAAGAACTTTTCTTCAATAGATTTTCTTGTTCAACAATAATACTCCAAGTGTGGTATCTCTAAAGGTATCCACACACCTTATAAGCACTCTAATTTTCACTCTTATGCTAGAAAAATAATGAAGAGAAAGGAGAAATTTAGGAAGGAAAAGTAGGTGGTAGTTTGGAAGAGAAAGAGATGGACAAAATTTAAAGAGGGAGTTATTTCTGATTGCACCAAAAATAAGACCGGAGGAGGATTTTTGATAGCAAGTGGCTAGCCATATAGGAGAGGGGGACCCTTTTATAAGGTATGATGAATGCCTCTAGATGCATCTTTCACACCTTTTTCACATGTGTTGCCCACTTGCATACTAAGTAAGATTTTAATTTCCATGAATAAAAATCCTATTTTAATTAGGAAATTAAAATTGTCTCTTGATTTTAAATGGACTCTAACAATTAAAATTTTCCTCCAAAACTAGATTCTCCAATTAATAAAATTAAATTAACCTCTTAATGTAATTAAATCAACTTAATTTTTTAAGTTAACTAGACTAATTAAATTGTCATATGGCTCCAATTAAATTAACACATTAATTTAATTGGTATAGTTTAACTCTTAAAATTAATCAAGCCATCATGATCAATTCTTAATTAGTCAACTTGATCTCTTCCAAATTTGATCAATCTAATTATCTAACTTCTTATATAATTTCTCCAATTCTAATTATTGTGGTTAAGACTTTTGTGTGTGACCCTTTAGGTTCACCAATCAATTAGATATAGGCTCACAAGTCTTTGTAATTTATTGAATATCAAGTATTTTAATTGGTCTAAACACTTTTAAACCAATCATTCTAACAATTAATCTTTATTAATTGAAGAGTACCCAATCTCCATAGTCGATATCTAGCACAAGCCTATGAAGCCAAACCAATTGGATGAATTAATTCTAGTGAACCTTTCCACTTGCGATTATCATGCAAACATGGTCCTTCTATTTTCTATCTTTCAAAAGAGGCCTAGGGCAAGATATTTACTAGTTCACCAATAGTTTCGATAACTATGTATCTATTCTTGATATACAACTCTAATTTATAATCTCAACTTTGCAAAAATCCTTTCCAAATTATTATATCACTTTGTACAAGGATTTCTTGGAATCGATCATCCTAGAATACATAGGAGATCAAATTGTTCTTCACTATGAGTGAAACGGATCTCATCTCAAAACTCACCAATCTCTATGCTTAGGTAGCTTGTGACCAACCTAAGCCTCGAGTGACCGGCTACATGGTTAGGACAAAATCAAAGCACAAGGACCTAAATACAATGTTACTGTGGAACCTCAAGTCAAAAGACTAATTATAAGCACTATCGTAAGCTAGAGAATTATCCACTACCGACAAGCCACTCCAACTACCTTGTGGATTCTTTAAGTGAGTTTTTAGTAAAATTGTTCTCTAATAAGCACCCACTAATGTGCAACCTATCTTACTAGATTGCACATGAAATAGAGTAATATCCAACTCCTTGGAGTGTATATCGTTAGTGCAAGTCTATCCAAATTTTAGATGCAATGTCTATAAGATTCTATGGCTTAAAATATTTAAAATCATGACTATAGAAAATTATTTCATGATAACCATCTTATGTGTGACTAAATCCTGTAGTCATTTATGATTTTAGGGGTTCAACTAAATGTATGTGAAGAATATTATAAATTGTGTAAGATGAAGATGGCCATTTTATATAAGTAATTTTGCACACCATTCTAATTAGCTGAGAGGCATTATTCCAACACATACAACCTACCACCTTACCTAGCCTCATACTATTGACCATGGCTAATCGGCCAGTAGCCAACAACTAGATCTAGTTGCTAGTTGGGGCCTACCATAGCCTGGTTTGAGTGGAGGAGAGAGAGAGAGAGAGAGAGAGAGAGAGAGAGAGAGAGAGGAAACAAATATATTATATATATTTAAATTATTAATTAGTAAATTTAAAATTAGTTTAAACTAATTTTTTCACTTTTTACTTATGTTATTTATTTAAATCATTCAATTATTTTGTCCAAAATGATTTAAATGATTTAAAATATTTATTTATTTAACACCATTAAAGTTATATTGTTAGGATGAAAATTTTAGATTTTATTTTTATCTTTAAATTATTTATTTTGATTAATAGATGAATTTATTTATTTTATTTATACATTCGCATATCAAGAGTCTATTAAAGTTTGGACCATTGACATCCCAAATTATGTGAATTACTAACTATATTATTTTAAATTTTATTTTATTTTTGAATTATTTATTTCAATTAATAAATATATTTAACTATATTATTTTAGATACATTTATTATTTTAACATTATAAAATATGTAATTCAAAATTATGAAATTATTTTATCTAAGAAAATAGATTTTTATTTTATTTTTTATTTTTTAATTAATAAATAAATTCAACTCAATCAAATTAAATTATTTTAGATTATATTTATTATTTTAATATTATTGAGTATGTAGTTTTAAATTATAAAATTATATTAATTAAGAGTTGGATTTAATTTTACTTATTTTATTTTTAATTCATAAATAATTTTAAATAAATTTGATTAAATTACTGTAAATATGTTAATGATTTTAAATCTTTGTGTTCTAATTCAACTTGAATTTAAAGATTACTTAATAAATTTAAATATAGCATTTTTGTCTCAAAAATAATTGAAACAATTTTTGCTAGGCATTTTTTGATTTTTACATAAATTTTTGGATGACATTTGCAAATTTATTAATGAACGCTAATAGTTCTTCAAAAATATTAGATGGAGCAAAATATTGGGGGATCATTGTAATTTCTTTACATTTATTGGTAAATAAGCCAAACTTAGGCGCTTTTATGCAATTTATCCAAATAAAAATGTCCTACACATGAATGTAACACACCACTTTCTATCTAAAACCAAACAAAAAGTTAAATGGTGTCCCAAATGTGCTAAAAAAATAGGATTGTTTTTTTCCCTATAAGTGTCAATCTCAATTACTTAAGTATTAAAAGTACAAACTCCCTATTTAATGAGACTAAACATGTAATTTTTTCTATAAAATAATGGCAAGGTTAATATTTATGTACGCATCTAATTGTTATTATGCAATAAGTACTTTTTAACACCAATAAAAAAAGTTTAGCTTTATTTGTAATTTTTTGTGGAAATAAAACTTTGTTGTTGATTAAAGTTCAATTTAATAAAATGTAAGGATTTTATACTTGGGTTTGTTTGCTTTCTATAATATGATTGGATGTGATTGATAAATGTAGAATTTATTATCTATAAAATACATCAATACTTTATTTGTTTGCTTGGATTACTAATTTGAATATCTTAATAATAATATAGCTAGTTGTTTGAATGCTTAGGATTGTAATCACACCAAGATAGGGGTGAGGTATATAATCCCAATACTTTAGGATAAAATAATGGGCTTTTTATTAATCATGAACTTTAATTGTGACAACCAAATAATTAGTTACACTGAATTATACATTTATCCTGCATAAATAATAATCCTACCAACCAACCTAGCCCTTATGTTATTATTACCTTCATTTTCACAAATATTTGCATTCTCAAAATATTTTTTCAAACTCTCTCTCTCTCTCTCTCTCTCTCTCTCTCTCTCTCTCATCTTATTTTTCCATACTCTTTTTTACACAACTTTTAATAAAAAAACACAATAAAATCCAAATACATCTCATTTTCAATTCCATGCGATCATTTCATTTTAAACAAAACATCCAAATAATATTTTATTTTTAAATTCATTGCTTAACCCTTCTTTTTTTTTTGAAAAAAAATTGACAAAAAACATAAAATAGAAAGGCTATGTTTGGTTAAATTTTGGGAAAATAATTTTGTTTTTCCCAAATGTAACCAAACATACAAAACATTTTCCTCCAAAATGCTAAATTAAAACTTTCAAAACACCCTCTTCTATATTTTATTATCCTCAAAACTTCTCCATTTTTCAATATATACCTACATATATTATATATATCATACATATTTTATTATTATTTTAACAATAAAAAAATCACTCATTTCTATTTTTACTTCAAAAATCCAACAAAAAAGTATTGATTTGACCTTTACAATAGAATTTGTATCATCTCAAAATATAAACAAATATATCAAAATTCCCCCAAACAATTTCTTACTCCTCCCAAAACATAAACAAACACACATCATATTTCTCAAAATAAATTTCTCATTCCCCAACCCCATTCCCAAAACTCATTCTCCCAGAACTTATAATCCAAAATCTATACTTCACATCCAAAGATTACCTTTAAAAATATATCAAACGAGCTCTTAATTTCTTTGTGAAAATTTATGGGATTTGGCCTAGATAACATCAATATTAATTTAAAATTGTGTGCCATTGAAACAAAGACATGGAGCTTGTGATTGCTTGTGGGAGAAATTCTCCTTCTTCTCCTCCTTAGAGACACAAGAAATAGGTGAGCGTGTGCTTGGATATGAGACAAGCGCTGGGTCTTAGGAGGTTTAGTTGATGCTGGGTGATGAGCCAACGGGGTAGAGGCCTCTGCGTGCAAAATCTGTATAGTTACTGTTTTTTTTTTAAAATTTTTCATCTTTTAAAATATTGAACCACTTAAAATTTGACACGAAGAAGTGTTAATTTTTCAATTAGAGGAGCAAAAATTCACAAAAAAAGTTTGATTTCCCCCCAAATCCCAACTAGTCACAGTTTCCTTTTTTCATTATGAAAAGTGCATTTTTCGCCAAAGTCCCTTTTTTCCTTTTGGTGATGGTTGTATTCTTTATTGTAATAAAAAAAAGATACTATATTATCTCTATTGTGGTCGCATTTTCTCTCCCCTTCTTTTTATTGCCACTCTCCATCACCAATTGAAGCAATAAACAAACATTGCTTCCTCTCTTTGTTGCTGCAATTAAGATAGCCTCAGTTAGCCCCTTCTTTACTAGTTTCCTCTCCATTCCATCCACTATCACCTTTGCTTGTATCATTCTCATTAGGCATTGATGTTCCCCGGTTTGTGTAGCAATCTTTCCATCAATTGTTAGCCTCACCAACCATCGTCAAACTCGATAACTAATTGTAATGATTTTTTCTGTTACACATATTAGTTTTGTTAAAATTGCTCCTCTATAAAATGTAATGCCATTTTTATTGAAGTTCTTGATAAGATGAACTTATTGTGTATATAAAAAATGTAAGTTCATAAGATATTCTATAACTTTAGAATAGGTGCGAGGCATGATAAGTTTAAAGTGCATAGAGTTGGTAGTGTATTTTATTTGGTTGAAATGATAGCTTTTATATTTGAAGCAAAAATTAATTATATCAACTGCATACTTGAATATGTGTGTGTGTGTGTGTGTCTATGTTGACTGAATAAATATAAAGTGAATGTAGGATGAGGAAACCTTGCAAGTTTTAAAAGGAAACTCTTGCTCAGATTGCTCAAATTGAGTATTTTATTCGTATTTTTGTGTGTGTGTGCACGTGCTTTTTTTGGTTATAATTTTATAGATGGAATCATTTTCAAAATGGAACAACATTTGGATATGCAACCAAAAGCTTATAATATTCCAAGTATGTAATTATTATAGTTGAACTTTTTCTATATTAGAGATTTAAAATAAACTTGATCAATTTTTATGCTTTTTGTTTTTTCACATACTTGAATAATGTGGATGAAGATGGACTACTAAATATATCATGTGATGATGAGATCACAACAACCAAGAAGGTGGAATCTTTACATTTAACTTTGGTAGAATTGAAAAGCAGACTTGCACCGGGTGAAGTTATGAAAGATGAACAATTGTGTATGCTTTATACTATGAATATGGATGTGCAAAAGGGTTCAGTGTGAGAAAGGGAAAAAATTTGTGGAACAATAAACACGACTTCATCATTGGAAAATTATTTTTCTATTCTTGTGACGATTTTAAGGATGAGAAGTGTTCTTCCAAAAAGATATTAGAGTCCCAAAAGATAATAGCTAGATGTGGTTGTGGTGCAAAAGTAAAGATATTTCAGAGCAAAGGTGAACCATGAAAGATAGCTACATTTAAGAAAGAACATAATCATGAATTATATGCTCTTGATGAAGCTTAGTTGTTGCGAGCATCACGTAACATGTCAAATGAGCAAAGAATGTTCTTGAACTCAATAGTGTAATTTGGATTAGGAGTCACTAAATCCTTTAATTTCATGAAAATTTTAGCTCTAGGGGAAGAAAACTTAGGCTTTACTTAGTGAGATGTGCTTGATTTGGTTTATCGTGAAAGAAGAAATAAAAAGATTGATGGTGAGGATGCTATCGGATTAGTCCAACATTTTAGAAGTAAATTTAATAATGAAGATAATTTCTATTGGAATATGGAAGTGCACATTGATATCATTTTGATGAATCTATTCTTTAGAGTCTCAATGTTTGACTGATTATGAAAGCTTTGGGGATGTGCTTACCTTCAACACCACATATCAAACAATTAAGTATGGATTGATATGAATTCCTTTTGTAGGCGTAAATCAACATATGGATAATGCCTTTTTTGGGTTTGCTCTCTTATCAAGTGAAATGCGAAGTTCATTTGAGTGGTTGTTCTGTACTTTTCTTGAGTCTATAGGTAGTTTAGAACCTTAGTACATCTTTATAGATTAGTATTAGGTGATGATGAATGCTATACATGTGGTATTTCTTTCTACACATCATAGATTGTGTTAATGGCATATAAACCAAAATGCTTTATCACATTTTGGAAGTCTAAATCAAGATTTAAGATTTACATATTTATGGACAAAGTGCATGAATTATTGTGACTCTGAAGAAGAATTTAAGGCGACATGGAAACAAATGGTGGAAAATTACTATATTGGTGAGCAAGCTTGGTTCATTATGATGTACAACCTATGATATAAGTGGGCTGGTGCATTCAACAATCATATCTTTAGTGTTGGACTTACGGCAACATCTAGAAGTAAGGGTACCAACACAGCATTGAAAAAGCAAATTGGAAACAACACTTCTACTTTGTTGAATTGTGTTTAGGGCTATGAAAAGGTTTTGAGCAATTGGCCACACGCAAGAAAAGGAAAAAGATAGTTATTGTCGTCATAAGCAGTTTGCACTACTTTCGCATCATAATCTATTGTTAAAGTAAGCTTCTAATGTTTATACACATGACATCTTCCATCTTTTTCAAATTGAGCATAAAGATCAATTTGACTACAAGTGCATAGAAGAACCTACATATGTAGGCTCATCGTTGAGACATTTTAAAGTGATGTCCTATGGTGCAAACTCAAGGGTTAGAATGGTGCAGAGCAATGAAAACACTTTAGAAATAAAGTGTACCTGCCATAAACTTGAGACTTTGTGTATATTGTGTAAACATGCTTTAAGAGTGTTTACTCAAGTAAACCAACGTGTAATACCTAATAGGTACATTAAAACATGATGGACTATGATGGCAAAAGATAAGTTGTGTAACAAACCAAGGGGAAGTGGGAGTAGAAGAGGTGATAATACTTTTGTATCAGACATGGCATTTGTGAATTATATAACAAAGTCAGTACATAATCTTGCTATGTAAGATAAATCCCATGCAGAGGCTAGAGACATCTGATAGATTCTTTTGAAAGTGCAAGGGAGAAAATGGGTACTTTGTTCTTGAGCATGAATTTGAATGGTACAAATGCTAGTTATGACTTGTGTACTGACAAAAGTGGTACCAAGGGTATTGGAATGCTTATATTTGATCCTTCTATTATCCAAGCAAGAGGAATCACCGTATCTGCAAACATAATTGGGATGATAAAAGCAAGAAAGGAAAAGGAATGGGTGAAACTTTGAGGAAGTTTTAGAATCTTTTTCAATTTTTATACTCATAATTACATTGTACACTATAATTTGGAATTTATTGAACCATATGATTTTACGTTTTTACTATACTAGGATTTTTTTAATGTATGCTATTGTCAATGTTTAGAGAGGACAACAAAAGAAGCAAAACGTAAAGGTTAAAACTGACAAATCATTGATGATGAATGCTCATCTCAAGAAGCTATTAATATGCCATCCTCACAGGTTGGTGTAAATCAACCATCCAATTCTTTCCAAGAGATGTGGTTCACCTCCCAACTTGGTCTAAACCAACCTAAACAGCCTTATCCAATACCAAATGCATCTCAACTTGAGGCAAACCAAGATCTTTAGTTTTCTATGTCACCATTTGCAGCAATGAGTCCTCTAACTTGTGGCTTTGGTGGCCACTTCAATGACAATAATGACTTTGGGGATCTCAACTTATCACATGTACTAAATTATATTATTTCTTAAGTTATCTTATAATAAATGATGTTCTAACAATTACTCATATGTTTTTCCAAGAACATACTAACTTTGTGTGGAGACCATCTAATTAGTTTAGGTATAATTGACTTTGCATTTTGCAAACTAAGACTTTAGGTAAGTACACTAAATATTAGAATGAATATTTTGATCCATGAATTTTGGATCATATGATGGAATTGTTACTTAAGAATGTATACTTTTTGTTTTGT
>JACGDI010005515.1:369909-421071 GCA_014898725.1 Jacaranda copaia
GAGGTAGATGCAGGTCTAACAATTTGGTGTTTTTGACTAGTATCCACCATGGCAAAGTTTATTGGAGCAATGCAAACCTGACAATTTGGTGCATGGATGACGGAGATAGTGGTGCATAACATATGGGTTTGAGGATGGAGAGGGTTTTTATATTTGATGTTTGCCATGGCCGATTATTTGTGATTTTCCTTTCTTCCCATTTTTCTTCTTCTCAGTTTTTTTTGCTCTATAATAGTTTCTGTCCAAACAAATTTTTTGTTTATAATTAGTGTTAATTTGAATTGTGTATTTCAAAAGCTCCATTTGCAAAAAATTTCGAAACGTGTTAATACTTTTTTTTGAGTTTGGTTCATATAACTAGATTTTACCAATTCAAAATTAACCATGCCACGTGTTGAATTTTAAGTGGTTCAATATTTTAGGAGATAAAAATTTAAAAAATAGAAAAATGAAAAGAAACTTTACACTTGTCGCACATAGGGGCCTCTGCCCTATTGGGTCATCACCCAGTATCAACTAAACCGTCTTAGGAGCAAGTGGGTTTTTGTCTCAAAAATCCTCTTCTACAATTAAATTTCCTCCCTCCATCTCGTGGCTCACTTTTTCCTCTCTTTCTCTCACACTCTGTTACACACATGCATGCCCCACTTTTGTCCCCCTCTCTCCTTGTCTCACACCTCACTTTACCTGTAGTTTTTTTCTTTTTCTTTTTCTTTTCTTTTTGCAACAAATACTAATTGTTTTTAGCTAAAAGATGTGTTATATATTCATGTAACTAGGATTTGAGAAATTTATTTATTTTTAGTTGCAAGAATATGTAATTTTTACAGTAATGTGTTATTGATGATGCATGGGTCCCTCGCCACATGGCGGCCTCCCCCCGAGGTATTGTCCCGCCTACGCTCGGTTGACCATTCGCTACGGGGCGTCCGGGCCGAGCGGGGGTTTTTGTCCTTTTCTTATGAAAAGGCGCCTCATGAGGGAGGGGAGGGCAAGCCGCTTATAAGCTGGTCAAGACCCTCTTCTCCATCCGATGTGGGATAGACTCCACACATATTAGTTATATTTTCATATAATTAGGATTTTTGATATAAGCACATTATGTGAGAATTTTCATTTTTTGATAATTTTATTCGCACTAAATAATTTATTTTTCCACATGTCTCAGATTTAAATTTTTAATTATATTTTATTTGAAATGATTTTTTAAAAAAAATTTATTATCAAATAAAAATAACCTAAATAATTCCATTTTGGTAAATCATGAAATGTAATTGGTGAAAAAAACTTATGAATAGTGTAACTTTCTTATTGGTATCATTCAAATTTTATTTTCAAATTAAACACACAAGACTAATTCATTTTTATTACAATTATTTTGAACTAGGGGATGGAAAAGAATTTTGGTTTATATAATTTATTTTGCTAGAAAAATTATAAATTTTGGCTGAAATTATAGGCTTAAAAAATTAAAAATTAAAACACAAAAATAGAAAAAAATAATTTAAAAATTAAATTTCAATCAATACGGATTTTTTTCATTCTTTTCAAGTATTATTTAAAAAAATTAAATTTCTAACTAATTCGATTAGTAAACAATTCGATGAAAAAAATTATTTTTTACTTAGTTGGAATTATATATTTTTTAAATAAGTAAATTAATTCATTGTCAATTTTTAAACAATAACTCAAAAAATAAAAATGCAATTTATTAATTTTTTTATTTTTAAATATTCTCAATTTAAAGTAAACTCCCAAAAATGAAATATGACAAAATATTCTCATTCTTTCAAACAAATCTCCCAAAATTTTTTTATACAAGTCATAATTTCACAATATATCATCATAAATTATACTTTATCTTACAATCAATCACAACCTTATTTTTTAATTTTATATCTTTAAAATATGGAAACAATTCCAAAATCTTAAAAAACATAAAAAATGAGATGTTGACTCACAAACAACCACGTGGCTTTGTACGTTGCGAACTGTGAAGCTATAGCATGAGATTTTGATCGAATTTGTGAGGTCGCCTGCAAGCTCCAGTTTAAAAAGACGCGGTCAGGGCCGCATGGGAAGTCAAGAAATGTCAATTTAAGACGAGGACACCGGATCGGACCGAACCGAACCAACGTAAATGGGTTAAGGAACATTCCTGTACTGTCCATATTTTATCCAGTTAAAATAGATCAAGTGTGCCGTGTGTCGTGCCTCATGATTAATCCCACGCCACGCCACGCCACGCCACGCCACCATATAATATTCAACTGTTTTCCATATATTTATTTAAATTTCAAAAAAGGAAACCATTTCTTTATTCCTCCTCCCTCTCCCTCTCCACCAGGTCTCATCATATCAACGGTTTTCATTTCCCCCAACAAAAATATTTGAATCTCTCCTCTTCTACAGTTCTAACTTCTATGTTATGCTCAGTTTCCATTTTTTTCTTCGTTAAAATCCCTCCACACTTCATATGCTTCTGGTTTTTTTCCTAATAATAACCTCTAAAATCTCCCCCTAAAGCGCTCCAGTCTCTATCAAACCACCTTTGTCTTGTGTTAAATTTCTGCCGTACCGCCATTAATGTATCGTATCTCTCTCCGAGGTGATGCGATAACCTCGTAATTCTCATATTTAAACCATAAATCTTGGAGGTGAGGTTTTGCTTCATCAGGCTTTGTTCCCAAGACATCAATCGTTTTCAACAAGCTTCTCCTCCGTTGTGGACGCCTTCTGACTTTGCTTCTGCTTTCAATTTGGGTTTGTTTTCCAAGGAATTTGCTTTCTTCTTCTTCTTCTTTGTTCAAAACCCACAATTTTGGGTTTGCTATTGTCCTGCATTTTCACCTGAAAATTACCTTCTATGAACGACAATTCAATTTTGATCTCTTTGGGACCATAATTTTGAAGGTTTTTAGGACCTCGCTTTTGGTTTAGGGTTTTAGGCTTATATTTTGAACAATGTCGCCGTAGATGTTGCTCCAAAACTGAATAAGGAAACGTTCTTTAGACGACTCTGTTTGAATTTGGAGGGTTTTGTGGTGAAAATTCTATTAAGAAAATGTTATCGATATCGCCAAATTCATTAGCTCGGAGCTCATTGGAGGAAATGCTGGAATCTCTCCGGCAGAGAGACGAGAATGAGAAGCCAAAGGACACACCTCCGGCTCTCCCGACACGCCCCAAGCCGACCTCTCGCGCTCGCCTTCCATCTGCCAAGCGGCCGCTGCCTAGGAGCTTTGAAATTGGGGAATCTGAGACAGCCAATAGCTCATTAAATTGTAATACCCAGAAGGAAGATTCAAGAGGGTTCAGACGGAATAGTTTTGGGGCGAAAAAGGTTAAAGAAATGAAACGAGAGGAATCACCCTACCTCATGACAGCATCAGATGAGAATGAACACGAGGCTCGACAGGAAGACGATGTCAAGCTTGCAAACTCACCCCAGGGATCTCTGCCGAGGTTTAGGGAGTCCAAGCGCGAAGATAACGTGGGATATTTCATTAATAAGGTAGACAATGTGGTTCAGTTTTGTTGTCTGATTGCTGGTAGTCGTTGCCTTTCCTTTACACCGTCAGATGCTAATTATTTTGAGATTTATTATGGGTTTTTGGTGTGAACTAACTTCTATGGTTGTTTATGTACGTGTGAATTCTAATTCTAATGCTTAAAGGGTTGAGTGAAATGGATCAGATTTACACCCGAGGATCATATAATTTGTTCAGGCTTCTTTGTTTGCACAAAATTACTTGACATGTTTGGAATTCATTATAAAGGATATAATATCTCATCATAATCTCTGGTATTTCTTGATGATTTTCGCAATACTATTTGCTGAAAATTTGGAAAATTGTATCTTCTGTCAATAGCTCTCTTTCCTTATCTGATATTCAGCCTTTCCTGCAAGATGGAAAGTCCGCAATGTGGCTTCTATTCTCTTGCCTGTTTAATTGCCTATCAATATATTGATATACGCCTTGTTCTGTTTGCTTTCTCTTGTTCTTTCATATGTGGCATAATACATTTAGTTTTATTTGCAATTTATAATCCTGGACGCTGAAGCATATGGGTGGGTAACAGGGTAAGTCAATGTTCCAGATTAATTACATGATATCAGTAAAAGATGCACCTTTATTCAGAATGTTTGGGGCATTAAATTGATATCTGGGATCATAATTTTATTTGTAACAATTGCCAGGATTGTAGCTTCTTATCTTGCTAAAATGTTATGTATGTTTACAATTTTGCAAGGTACATAGATCTGACACTGGCCACTCATTTTAAACTCTTTTCAGAAACTTTGTGTTTGGTGTCGACTGCATAATGGCCCATGGGAATCAGGGCAAATACAATCAACTTCAGGGGAGAAAGCTTCTGTTCTGCTGTCAGATGGAAGTGTTAGTTCATATGTTCTCTTATATATTTAGTATGTATGATGACATTGAAGAACTTGAGAGTCTCGAATTTTTATGTACTTGCTATGTTATCACTGTAGGTTGTAACAGTCCTCACACAGGAGCTCTTACCTGCCAATCCAGACATTCTTGAGGGGGTGGATGATCTTATACAACTTAGTTATTTGAATGAGCCTTCTGTTCTTCACAATCTTCAGTACAGATATTCTCAAGATATAGTATATGTAAGTAACGATAGAGCATTTCTATTAGTTTGTACTATTGATGCTTCCTGCCCATGCTCCTAAGCGATTTCTTTCCCCTGTTTTACCTAGAGTAAGGCAGGCCCTGTTTTAATAGCAGTCAACCCTTTCAAAGATGTACAGCTATATGGGAATGACATCGTTACAGCTTATAGACAGAAGATTCTGGACAGCCCTCATGTTTACGCTGTAGCTGACACAGCATACAATGAAATGATGATAGGTGTTGAACAAAACTTTAAAGTATTTGGAATGCTTCTTATTGCTGACATATCACTTTGGCTGAGGTGTTAAATCTTGTTTGTTTTTGCTACTTCTTGAATTTGGCAGATGAAATAAACCAGGCCATCATCATAAGGTTTGTTGAACTGTTTCTACCTCTCCTTTTCTATTTCTTTATCCATCTCTCCTTCTGATGCTGTAACTTGTTTCTTGACTTATACTGCTTCATTGGATTTAATGCTTTTCTACATGAATATGTTATTGGGAAAGAAATAATTCCTTGTCATGGTTTGTAGTGGGGAGAGCGGCGCTGGAAAGACTGAAACAGCTAAGACTGCCATGCAATATTTGGCTGCCCTTGGTGGAGGTAGTGGTGGAATAGAGTCTGAGGTACTACAAACAAGCTGCATACTGGAGGCCTTTGGTAATGCTAAAACAGCCAAGAATGATAACTCCAGCCGATTTGTGAGTTCTCTCCATTTGTTACGCCTAATTGAAGAGGCATCCTACATTAATCTTTATCAATCAACTTGTGAATATCTGGCTAAGTGATATTCCAAATTTGGCGCAGGGAAAGTTAATCGAGATCCATTTTAGTGCTACTGGAAAAATATGTGGTGCTAAAATACAGACTTGTAAGCATGCTTGTACTTGCCAAGTTGAACTTTGGGAATAGTATTTACTATTTTTTCACTTCTGTTTAAGTAATTGTTAACTGACTTGTTCGTAAATTGGTGCATTTCAAACATCTATTCCTGAATCAATGGTATAGTCCTACTTGAAAAGGTCAGTCTGTCTATCTGAAATAATTTTGTTTCCCTTCTCTAGTCCATATCTCTTTTGAAAATTAACATTTTGAAGCAAAATATTTCATTGGATCAGTCAAGAGTTGTTCAGTTGGCCCAAGGAGAGAGGTCATACCACATTTTCTACCAGCTTTGTGCTGGGGCTCCTTCTGGTCTCCAAGGTTTGTTTTCAGCTTTTGCCCATTTCTGATGGTGCCTTCTCTTACTTTACATCTCTTTTTTATTATCATTTTGCCACCCAGGAGACTTCAAATGATTTTTACTGTGTGTCGCTTAACTCTGATTTAAGTTGCTCATGTGTCTATCTCATGCATTTTAGAGTATGAAATATGTGCAAAACTTATTGACCGGAGAAAAGGATAGCAATTCTGTATTAATGGTTACTGGTAAGTATTTCCAACTACTTGCCAGGACTTTGAAAATGATAAATATGTTGCGCGCTTATGTCATGCTTCTGTTCTTTTGTGAGAATCATTATGGTTGTTGAATGATTGAGATTAATAAAGGGGATCACACTGTAAAACTTGATCTTTTTACTGGTCATATATTACACACACACACACACACACACACCAACAACATTAGTGTTTGTGCTACTTCAAGTGTTTGTAAGTTGGTAACTGTGTCTATTCAAATTTGATTGTTCTGAGATAACGAATACAAGAAAAGAGCTTGAAAATTAAAATAATCTACTGATCATAATAATTAGAAAGGAGCTTCAATGTAGATTTATATTTCCTATTATGAGATTGTGAATTTAGATTTATATTTGACCTAGAATTTGTTGATGCCATGATTTCTGAAACTAGTCTTTTTCTTTTTTATTTCATATTCGATCGAGATCAAATATGCCAAATAATTTGATTTGGTTTGATTCAAGATAATCAAGTTTGGTTTGATAATGTTCTAATTAATATAAAGCTTGTTTCCAGTCAACTATAAAAGCCAAATAGTGGCCCATGCTTACAAGTTTTATTAGAATCACCTTTGTGTCTACATTGGTGTGATCCATAGGATCTGAATTTGAAGAATAACTTTAAAAAATAATAATGCAGGTTGCAATTGGGATATCGTTTATTGACATTTTGAGCTTGTATGCTTAAGCATAATACATGTTCATGTCAAATAAGGATAGAATTAGCATGAAAATAAATAATAAATGTATTGTAATTCACAACCTGCATTTGTGTATGGATGAAATGCATACAAGTGCCACACATCCAAGTATACATTTTTGCTTTTGTATGTTAATATGACTGAATATTATGCACCACTACATTGAATTGGTTTACAAATACTTTTTCTTATATTCTGGATTAAAATCTTAAGAACATGGGACAGTAAATCTTAACTTTTTATTTCGCAAGACCTTTTCTATTAGATGTAGCATGGCTGGAGAAAAGCAGAGGAAAGTGAAAGCATTGGTATAAAGTGAATTCTGAACGTCAACAACAATGTGTGCATGGGCACTGAAAATAATCACGTTTCAACGTGTATAAAATATAAATGTAATCTAATGGGAATATTGCTTGGTATGGTATGACCCACAATCCCTCTTTAGCCAGCTAAACCTCGTGACTGTCATTAAAGATTCTCTAAACTGACGAGTTGTTCGAGTCTTGTGTTGATCAACTTCCAATGGACATACACTAGTGCTCATATGGATTTAAAATTATTATGGAATTAAATTATAATTAGTAAAGCAATCTTTTACTAATGTCTGAGTCATTTCAAAATTAGAACAAACAAATAAGATATTGACATTTCTGCAAGTAGTACAGATAGTTCGAACTTAAAATTTCCATTGTTTCAACATATTTATGAAGCTTCTGAGTTCTGACTGACTAAAAATGTGACTCCCAACTCTTTTCCAGTTGTTGGAACCTATTTTGATCCGTGGCAGTTTGATGGGCAGAACTTTTTGTACAATTTATTCTGCTCTTCATTGTCCTCTCTGAAAACATTTTCGTCCAAAATATGTGACTTAGTGTACCATGTAATACATCAATAAGTTAGTATCTTTTTTTCTTACCTTGTGCGCATGGTTTCTTTTTCAGGTAGATTGAGGTTAAAAAGAGCCCGTGACTACGCCTATCTCGATCAGAGTGGTTGCTTGGAGATCCACGACGTTGATGATGCTCAGAAGTTTCATATGCTTATGGTAATATACCAGAACTCGCACAAATGTTATGTACTGGATTGATACCCATTGTGGTTTAGCCATCAAGCTTCCATCAACATAACCCTCCTTGCTCTTCATTGTACCTGTAGAGGTTTGAGTCATTATTTAGGAAAGTCATGCTTCTGGGCTAGAAAACCTTAAAGTCAAAGAGTTGATTTCCATTAACTCAATTGCTTGTAACCTGTAGAATATCTATTCTTTTTGGTAGATTTACTTTTCTGTCACAGAGCATTACTAATTCTATAATGCTTTTCTTTCACTAGGAAGCTTTAGATACTGTTAGAATTTGCAAGGATGATCAGGAGCATGCCTTTGAGATGCTTGCTGGAGTGTTGTGGCTGGGAAACATATCATTTCTTGTTATTGACAATGAAAACCACATAGAGGTTGTCGCTGATGAAGGTAGCTATGTGTTTGGCTTCAGTCTTCTTTTTGTCTCTTTAAGACTCGTGTTTGCTCTATGCTATTTCCCTTGAGATAGATACCATCCTTGAGTTGCATAAAATGATACTGTGCTCTCCACAAATAATTTTGAACCAGATGAAATAATTACTACATGCATCATCTGCCATTTAGGTCATAGCTTTGCTGCTTCAAGTCAAATTTCTGCAACTGTGGAACCACATTGCAACTCCTCTTATTCTGTTTTCTTATTTACCTTTGCCATTTGGAAAGTGTAAACTGCTTCTGAAGATGTTTAACAACAATCAAAAGAGTCATATATGGTACATGTCCTTATCAGCAGATCCTTGCGTTCTTTGCTTGAATCTGCACAGAAGAATTGTACATCCACACCAAACAAGATTTTGCAGCAAAATTGTATGATTCCAGAAACACAAAGTTTCTGTGGAAATTATGCTGGTGGAAAGTGTTTTAGTCTGCATAGATTTCATAAAGCATCTTTTTGTTACCTGTGATGCTCCTGTATGCCTGAAGTCCTTACAATTTTTGTTATAACTCTTTCTGCATTCATTTTCTGCCTGTCATCAGATTTCATTAATTGAGGTTTTCAATTGCATCATACTTCTTGCTAACATTTTTTTTCAGTAATTTTCTGACTTTTCCTTTTCTGTCATTATGTGTCATCTGCCCAGCACTTGAGTAGACATGTTCAAACTAATCAAATTCTGTTTGAAGAACTCAATTTGACATGGTTAGCAGTTTTTTATTTTCAAATAGATGTTTAGGTTCCCATAGTTTTGCGATATTCAACTGAAAGCAGCTGAAGCAACTTGTGTCAAACAAGTTTAGTCTGTGGTTGCTTGTTTAATTCATGTTCTTGGATCCAAGATGAGAAGAAAATGGAGTACGAGAATTTTTTAAGAGTGCTGATTTCTGCATTTCAAAATTTACCTTGTGTATACTATTTTTTTGTGCATTCTTGGATTGTTGGAAGGAAACAGTGGAGTATGAGAATTGACACCCTTGCGATCAATATTGGCTTATGGAGGATTCTTCTGCTACTTCATTTCTTTCACGTCATTCTTTGCCCGTTAGTTGGTGCATTTTTTCATAGTGTTGTATATGGATATCATCCCCCCTTTAGATCTTGGATGTTTATAGTGGTAGTATTATAAATTAAGTTTTTTGTATAAGAAGTAATACCAGTACATTGGCTTGAGTTGCTTTATCTCATACTCCCAAATGACTTCTGACATAACCTATTATCTTTATACATAGAGCGTTTCTTTTCAATAAAGTTGGGAACTTATGCCTAAATTTTTTTATTTATACACACGCACACATCAGGAGCCCGTTTAGGTTCGAACTCCTGATCTCCCACATTATGTGGGAGACTTATGCCAGTGGGCTACAAGCCACTTGGCACTTATGCCTAAATTTATTATGCTTGCTTTATCTGGAAGTGGTTTTACTTAACTTTTTGCCATGGTTTCCCCTTATCACAGCTGTTACCAATGCTGCTGGCTTGATTGGCTGTGGTACACAGGAGCTAATGATTGCATTATCAACCCATAGCATACAAGCTGGAAAGGATAAGGTTGCCAAGAGGCTGACTCTGCAACAGGTTAGTATTTTTTCAAAGATTCACTGTTTCTAGGACATAAACATATGGAAAACAGCTAAAAATGTTTCTGCTCGTTCTATGGCATGTGCTTGCATACTTGCAAGCAAAAGGAATATATCAAGCTACCTGGTCCGTGTATATCTGAGTCAAAGGTTTTTCTCTCCATAATTTAGGCAACTGATACAAGAGACTCATTAGCTAAGTTCATCTACGCGAGCTTGTTTGACTGGCTGGTAGAAAAGATCAATTTAGCGCTTACAATGGGTAAACAGCACACTGTGAGATCCATAAGCATTCTAGATATTTATGGATTTGAGTCATTTAAGGTAAACTGTGGTTAAATTTTTTCTGTTGTTTATCATATTATTCAACTGTATCTCATTCTTATTATTTTTCTTCCTTCTTGGCTCCAGAAAAATAGCTTTGAACAGTTCTGTATAAATTATGCTAATGAGAGGCTTCAGCAACATTTTAACCGACATCTCTTCAAACTTGAGCAAGAGGTGAGCATCTTATACATGTTCCAATAATTACGGGAAGGGCATGGCTGGGTAACTCCATCCTTCATGAAGTTGAGCACATGAGCTGCAGGATCTTAGTTCTCTGAATCTCATAGCCCAAAGAATGTTTGCCTTGCATCAGATGAAGCAATTAACTTAAGCTGACTGTTGGTGGTTGCAATTTGTACTGCTTGACATATCTGTTTTCATTGAACTTTCCCTACCATATGGCTAATTCAATTCTTATACAAAATTTTGAAATCACTCTGTTCAAATCCTGAATGTTGTACATAATGATGGTGCAAGTTTGTTTGCTTGGTTTGTTTCTTCTTCTTCTTCCTTTTTTTTTAAATTTTGTTTTTATTTTTTATTTGTTAAATATTTTTCTCCAGGAGTACGAGTTAGATGGAATTGACTGGAACAAAATAGATTTTGAAGACAACCAAGACTGTTTGGATCTCTTTGAGAAGGTGTTTCTCTTTCCATATTCAAGAATCTCAATGATGCAGAATGTGTGTGTGTGTGTGTGTGTGTTTGTTTTGTTTTATTTTCTCAGGTTATTCATGATCTTGTGTTATCAATTTAAATTCATTTGTATATTTGCATGTCTTGGGATAAAAGGTATCACCATGGGCAAGGACAAGTTGTCTCATTATTAGAGCATTTTGGTGAACCTTTGATGTTCACCTATATTCATGTTCTCTGCTGAACATTATTGCATATGATTTTTATTTATTATAGTCTAATATACATATTTGAGCCTGTGATAAACTGAAATGTGGCTGTGGTGGGTTTTCATTTTTTATCAATTTGTGTATCTATGGTTCACATTGGTCTGCTTTAACAGAAACCTCTTGGGCTAATATCTTTATTGGATGAAGAATCAAATTTCCCCAACGCTACAGATTTTACTTTTGCCACTAAGCTTAAGCAGCACTTGCATGCTAATCATTGCTTTAAAGGAAAACAGAGTGGAGCATTTAGTGTTCGCCATTATGCTGGAGAGGTAAGTTTTACTTATGGCTATGCCTTTGTGGAATTGAGTTTTACTTATGGATACACCTTTGTGGAATTTCTAACAAAACCTGTGTGAACAATGTCTATAGCTGTAGCTTTGGAAATTTAAACAGAATTGTGGATTATTTATCTGGTATAACTCCTGTTAATGGTATGGAACAGAGTGTACACATTTTCCTTCTTCAAATCTAGCCTGTCGGCAATGTTTAATACCAGCAGCAGTTTGTTCTGCAAAAGGTTAAAAATACCATATGACTCTGATTGCCGATATACACATTTAAACTATTGTTGGAGGGACATCTTGATAAATCCATTACTACCATCATTCCTATGGCTTAACTTGGGCTTCAAAAAGGCCTTGTTTGTGGAGAATGAAGAAGTCAAAAAAAACAAAAGAAAGTGTTGAGATTTAAAACAAAAGAATTCTTTCATAAGGCAAATCTATGGCAATGTTTGGTTACATTTTCGGGTGTTTTGGTTTATAGGTTTTGAGAAAATAAATTTTGGGAGTGAGTCTGAGGAATGTGATAGTAGATTGGGGAATGTGATAGTAGATTGGGGAATGTGATAGATGTTTAGTTATGTTTTTGGGGGTAGGTGGAAATTATTTTAGAGAGTGAAATTATGTTTGGTTATGGTTTTGGTGGGATAATTTTTACTATATTCGTAAAATCAATCATTTTTTTTTTTTGTCTTGCAGAGAGAAATTGTACTTTAAAAATAGTTTATATATATATATATATAATATTTTAGAATGTATATGTATGTAAATATAATGATTGGATGTAATTTTAAAATATTATGAATGATATTGTAGATGAGGGTTGAGGTTTCTTAGTAAATTGAGAATAAATGAAGGGCATTTTAGGTAATGCTCAAAACAACAGCTATCTTTGTTTATGTTTTGGGGGAATTATTCTCCCAATATGTGAACAAACATTAACTATATATTTCATGGGTGAGTGTAACCTTAGCAGCTAAAATTGTTTTAGCCTAAGGACTTCATTTGAGAGTAAACTTTCGGAAGAATTCTATTTCTATTGTGCCTTCATGTTGTTTTTCCAGGGGGGATTGTAGTTGTACAATGTTCAGTTCTTTTAACTTTGCCACATCCATGACTCACTATGAACAATATCATTATTGTTATAGCTTGACGGTTTCATTTTTCCATTCTGAAATTCTGAAACAAAAAGGATATGCTAGTCGAATTTTACCTAATTGATTTAGGAAGAGTATGATCGCACATGTCGATAGAAAATGTTGGAGATGTAACTTCTGAATATGTGATGTGCTAATCTCCATGTTATGCATTTGGGCCTTTTAGTTTTGCATATCAAAGGAGTAGGTTATGGGCATGAGTTCAACTTTCATTGCATTAGAAACTGAAACAGTTGGCTTGCTGGCCTCAAAGCATCGTATGCATACACATACCTCGCCTCTGTTTATATAACATTTGGCCTGGTTGATATGCCAATTTGTTAAATGTCGATGTTGGTACTTTGGACGCTCTGCAATACTTTCTTCCATGAATGAGAAGAACGAAAAACTAAATTTGACGTTATATTGCTTTTGTCCTTGATATGCTTTATCATGTTGCTCTCTCCAATTACACCTTTGAAACATTTTTTTTCACCGAGCATAGGTGTTCTCTTCAGGTTCTTTATGACACATGGGGATTCTTGGAAAAGAACAGAGATTCATTGCATTCTGAAATCATTCAACTACTGTCGTCCTGCACCAGCCAATTACCTCAGTTGTTTGCCTCTATGCTCAAACAATCCCAGAAATTGGCAAATTCATTGACCCAGCGGGGGATGCCTGCTTGTCAGAAGCACAGTGTTGCCACAAAATTCAAGGTGAATATTGTCTTGTTCTTCCTCTCCATGCCTAACCTACTCCTTTCCCTCCTGGAAAACAGCCACATGTCCACACCAAAAGTATGCGTGATTAAAAAAGCAGAAGAAAACTGCAATCTACAGGCAATGAATTGATAAAGTTTTTAAATGGGTTCTGCTTCTGATGTGTTAATAATTTCAGACATAATGCAATGTTGTCTCACTTGTTAACTTGTTACCCCAGTCATATCTCTCATTGATTATAAAAGTTATAGTACAAGAACTTCTCAGCATAAATGATATGTTCCTTGAAAGTTTGTATAACTTCCATGGGTGCAGGGTCAGCTGTTTAAATTAATGCAGCAGCTTGAAAGCACAACTCCGCATTTTATTCGTTGTATAAAGCCAAACAGTAAGCAGATTCCTGGTGCATTTGAAAAAGATCTTGTTTTAGGGCAGCTTAGATGCTGTGGGGTTCTGGAAGTTGTTAGGATCTCAAGATCTGGGTACCCCACCAGGATGACACATAAAGAATTCACGAGAAGGTGAAGTGCCACTATTTTCATTTTCATTCACTTCTAGTGTTTTAAATTTCTTCATAATATGCTGGCATGACTTTTAGGTATGGGTTCCTACTTCCTGGAGAAAATGCATGTCAAGATCCTTTAAGTACGTCAGTTGCCATTCTGCAGCAATTTGATATCCTCCCAGAGATGTATCATGTTGGTTATACAAAATTATACTTCCGAGCAGGACAAGTGAGTTTTGTTTTTGTTTAAAGGTCTATTGCTTTCTACTGCATTTCATAGCTCAGATTTTTTGAGTATTGTGTTGATACTCAAATAAAATTATTTTTAATTGCTTATGGAATATTACAAGATCTCAGAAGTTTGTCTCTTCTTCTGTTGTGGTTGACTGCAGATTAGTGCTCTGGAAGATGTTAGAAAACAAGTTCTGCAAGGTACTCTTGAGGTGCAAAAGTGCTTCCGTGGTCATCGTGCTCGTCGATATTTTCATGAACTTAAAGGAGGGGTAGTAACATTGCAATCATGTAAACCCATCTCCTATTGCATCATTTGTAATTAAAATTTATCAATCTCCTTTTTGAATTTAATTAGCAAAGAAGTACTTTTCTTGTTCTGATAATTGCTTCAAATTTATACCACAATAAGTTTATCTGTTTGTTTATGGGGCAGATTAGTGCACACTCCACAGCATGTTCTGTTAGTTTTTATTTGTTACAAGCTGAGGCTTCTTATTATCACTTTTCTTTGATAAGAACCAAAACATTTGAAAGACATGGAGTTTTTATTCTTTTTCCATTGTTTTCAGTACTGCTCTGTACCCATTTATGACAATGCATCTTACTTTTGCTTATATGGTGACAATCATATATCTGCAGATGTCCATGGTGAAATTGCAAGAAAGAAGTATGCTTTACTCAGGTCAAAGAAGCAGGTGGTTTGCAACACGCTAGATGAGCAGCTTATGGCAGTTGTGCAAATACAATCAGGTAAAGCTTCTACCTTATAACTGTAGCTGATGAATTCCAATGAACTGCCCTAATTCAAATTTATTCTTGTGCAGTAATTCGTGGATGGTTGGTACGGAGGCAGCTTAATTACTTTTGCAATTCGAAACAGTCAAACTTTAGTAAAAGGAGATCAGGCAGGAGAATTTCTGAAGTCAAGGTACTGTGTTGCAAAATCCAGGACTTGAATGTAATACCGTGAAGCTTGCCATCCTGCTCAAGATCTTGTACTAGGTCTTGTTGGCTTGTGTGTTATAATGAGTCAGTTCTTTTATTCTCAATGTATAACGGTTGCTTGACATGGAAATATTGTATTTCCATGATTACTTTCTCAATTTTCATGGCATGTGGCAGATGTCAAAGAGCTTTTGTTTGGTGTTAAAGTGTTACTTTTGTCTTACTTTCTTATATAAGTGTCTAATTTCCAAAAGAATGTGATTATAAGTGAAACTACATGTCCTTTTCCCTCTTTGGATATAAAATGATGTTGGTATTTTGGAGTCCTCTTTCGCTCTGAAAGGAGACTGAAAAAGTTTTGCTTCTAGTTTTCTAAAGAAAAATGTAAAGGTGGTTGTGAGTGAATTCAGATCTGCACTGCTCCCCCTTTCTGACTTACTGTCTTCTTCTTCTTCTTCCTTTTGCCCTTCTTTTTTCCTTCTCCAGTTTTATGTTGATGCCTGATTTGTATGTTCATTTGTAAACTTCGAAATAATTTCGGTTTTTATCGAAGAGCAGGATCTGCCAGCAGAAATGTTGCCTTCGGTTGTTGAAGAGCTTCAAAAGCAGGTATCAATGGCAGAAGCGACTGTTGGAAGAAAGGAAAAAGAAAATGCGGCTCTGAGAGAGCAAGTGCAACAATTTGAGGCAAGGTGGTCAGAATATGAATCCAAGATGAAATCCATGGAGGAGATGTGGCAAAAGCAGATTGCATCTTTACAAGTGAGTTTATTATGGTATTCTTTTGCAAAAATGTGCTCTTTACGAATACTGTAGGATAGAAAGAAACCGGAAAAGTCGCCCAAAAATGCCTTGGTAGGTTGGTTTTGAATGTTCAAAATCAAACTGATTATGATACACTTTTGTTTCCTTAATGGAGAAACTTAGAGTTTTTGTGTGTGATTCTTGGTAACATGATTCACATAATTAGAATTAAGCAATGGAAATGCAGGAAGAATCATGCTGTGGGGACTTGCTCCCTTGGCATGCTCTGGTGGCTGATGTTTGAAAAAGTTACGTTTCAGAACAGGATTACTATCTTTTAAGATGTTCTGCAGCATGCCATCTTGTGGTGTAGTCTGGAATTTAGATCTTTCATTTGCCGCATAACATGCAATATTGTTTAGCAACTAGGTATACAAGCCACATGGCAGCCCAAATTTGGAATATCGAATCACATTGAGGTTAAGTTTGCACGGGGCCAAAAGAAGTTACCGAATATGAAGGACTAGAGAAGTATCTTTAGTCCTAATTCACTTGTTTTGTTATTGCAGATGAGTTTGGCTGCAGCAAGAAAGAGTCTTGGTACGGACAATACGGTAGCTCAAACTGAAAAGCTTCATGGCAGCCAATCACCTTGTTTTTATGATTCAGAGGATACGCCTTTGGGACCTCCAACTCCTGATGTGAGCACCCCTGTCAGGTTTGTGGGAGGTGGGGACACAAATGTTGGCCTAAATCCAGTTAGTCCTCTGGTGAAGGAGTTTGAACAGAGGAAACAGAATTTTGATGAGGAAGCGCTAGCAATAGTAGAGGTGAAGTCAGGCAATGCACCTTCTGTAAATCCACTGGAGGAATGGCGGAGACTGAAACAGAGGTTTGAAGCATGGAGAAAAGATTACAAGGTTCGGTTAAGGGAAGCAAAGGCTAAAGTACGAAGGCTGGGGCATGCTGAAGCTGAGAAACATAGTCGGACATGGTGGGGAAAGAAAATTAAAAGATTTTAGCATGAATTTGATTCTTTTTTATTGGTTTTTAGTAACTTGGCAATGACTATGAGATGCTTCTTTTCAGGAATGGCCCACATAATCGATTCGGTCTATGCTAGTTAGGTGTATGCTAGGAAAGTGTATATAACATCAATTCTTTGTTGTTGCTTGAAGGGCTCAGCTATCACACTCCGTAGGTTAGGAGGTGGGCACTGTCAGCCAAGGGTTATCTATGTATAGGGTGTTTAATGGCTGGTAGGAGTTGAGACTTGAGAACTTGGTTGGATGTAATTAGTGTGGAAAACCAGGTAGGGATGGGTTCATATTGCCTCTCCTGTACGAAATTCATGTCATTTGATAGCCAATTTATTTCTCAAATAACAGAAAAAATAAAAATAAAAATTAAAAATCAAGCCCCTTTTAGTTTGTTGTATTGCTTTCAGTTTTCTTAAGAACCATTCTGATAAGTTGGCTGCATTGACAAAGAACTGAAGAAGCATGGATGGGTATGATTTCTATACCAACTTTCAGCAGTGTAATGAAACAATACCTATTGTTCTTTACTATCATTGATCATCATGGAGCATCCAGGGAGAAAGACAACCGGAATATTCATCTGTATTTCCTTCCTGGTCTGAAGTCAGTTACTAGCAAGGATATTTTGCATTTGAATTTAATAAATAAAAAAAAATAATAAACTACCATGCAATCAATAATACAGTACCAGTTCCAAGCATATATGGATAATTTATGCACTGTGATTCATTCGTTCACACAACACTATGTAGTTACTAGACGGATTCTTGATGAGCTCTTATGATCCAGGGACGAACTTGGTGGCGTAGACCCATGCATTGTTAGCTACTGGGTTATCAAGGTGGTCCAAGAGATTCTCCAATGGACCTTTCCCTGTAACTATAGCCTGGACAAAGAATCCGAACATGGAGAACATGGCCAACCTTCCATTCTTGATTTCCTTCACCTTTAGCTCAGCAAAAGTTACAGGGTCATCGGCCAGGCCGAGGGGGTCAAAGTACTGGCCGCCAGGGTACAGATCGTTGCCCTCTCCAACTCCCTCCAATCCATTGATTCTGAATCCTTCCACAAGTCCCATTAGCACAACTTGGAACCCCAGAACTGCCAGAATGCTTTGAGCATGCACCAGGTTGGGGTTTCCCAAGTAGTCTAAGCCACCCTCCGAGAAGATTTGGGCACCGGCCTTGAACCACACAGGCTCCTTGAAGTCAACTTTCACCCATTTCTCAAGAACTTCTGGGGTGATGCATCCCAGAGCTCCAAGCATGGCCCATCTCCCGTGGATGACCTACGAGCAAATCTTTATGATTAAGTTTTATTCAAAAGAATTGTTGCACATCATGTAATATAAATATTAGATACCTCAAGAGCCCTGTTCCTGGCAAAGGCCTCAGGATCGGCAGACAAACCAGCAGTATCCCAACCATAGTCCCCGGGAAATTCTCCGGTCAGGTATGATGGAGTCTGAGCTGAGAAGGGGCCCAAGTACTTGACGCGGTCCGGTCCATACCACAGTTCATTACCCTGTCAACAATCACATAAAATTCCTTGTTAGTTGCTGAATATAGAGTGTTTCATTTCATGCTTCTCTCTCTCTCTCTCTCTCTATATATATATATATATATATTATTTTGTTGGATATTGATTACCATGGTGTATTTGCCATTTCCCACAGAGACAGCATCTCTAAGGGGATTAGCGCTCTTGGTTTGGCCCAGGAATGGTGTTGCCCTAACAACAGTGGTGGAGCTGGCAGCTGCTGCAGCCATTGATGTCATCTCCCCCTTTCAAGTTGACTGCTACTGCTGGTAAGTTGGAAGAGTTGTGCAATCTTATCTTGTGAGGGGGAGAGATTTTTATGTGACAAGGAGAAAATCATGCGGATGTGTGGTGAAGATTACATTTATGGAAATTGTGGCTGGTGATAATAGCAAGTGCCGTTATCAACCAATCAGAAGGCCCTTAAAGATTTTAAGCATCTCCAACTCATATCCTCCTATCCACAATTTATCTTGTCAACAAATGAAGAGGAAATATTCATTTGTCTTCAAAGGGCACATGCGTTCGATTGACGGCAAGATCATTATTAATTCAACACCTGGCGGTGGTCAGAGGTCCCATCTCATTTCCCTTCTTGAACTGAAAAAGTTAAAAACATATTTAACTTTTCTGATGCAATTCAAGTAAAAGCCCAGTCTTTAGAATATGGATAGAGATGGTCAATTCAAAAAAATTTACAGCCAGCAGGAATAAACCTCACAAGAAACCAGTGGTAAAATCAGAAAAACAAAAAAGTTAAAAAAAGAAAAATTAATGTGGATCGAACGCGCAACCTTCGTGTCTTCAATTTAAAATTACATACTTGAAATGATGAGAGCCTATTATTACATCTCTAGTGTCTAATCTAGCATAAAGTTTTCTCATCTTAGGATGCCATATTCTATATAGGTGGTGGCACGGTTATATCCGACGTTAATTTTCAATTGTTCGTAAAAAATAAAATATTCAAATTATTTATATCTTGTCAATACAATATTATTTATTTTTTAAATTTGAGTATGAAAATAAGCAATATGTTTGATGCTGTAAAGAGCTGAATGGTCCGAAAGTCCAGTGGATTGAGTTGATATTGGGCTTGAGATCTGCAACAAGAACAAACGTGAACTAGCCGGAGTTGCCCCGGCTAAGGCTCTCCGACGCTCAAGTTAGGTTTCCGGTGAGATGGAGAGTGTATAGAGAGTATGTAGTGAAAACAGTAAAGTGGTAATTACCTTGAACGTGGTGGTGTTGGCCTCATTTATAATCTGATAAGAATGTGGATTTACCCAAGTGTCCTTGTC
Source organism: Jacaranda copaia (assembly GCA_014898725.1). Lineage (NCBI taxonomy): Eukaryota > Viridiplantae > Streptophyta > Magnoliopsida > Lamiales > Bignoniaceae > Jacaranda > Jacaranda copaia. Next base: position 389,490 of record JACGDI010005515.1, read on the forward strand.
AGGTACACTTGGGCTTTCCTCATAGCCGGGGTATGATAGTCATTTATGCCCAGATCTCGGGGCTGAGCCACGTGGCACAATTTCCTGTTTTCCTGGGTAGTGCCAGCGGTAGGAGAGCGTCCCTACCAAAGTTGTTGGCAGAGTTGTCAGAGGTGGTGGGAGCGATTACATCCGTACGCAGTAGTCACATCCGCCACCACGTGTGATCATTACATAAAGGTTCAACTTGTCCCATCTGCAACTGAGGGGTCGATTCATGTCAACCACTCTTAGATGATGAGTTCGCGAACGGCCTCCAGGTCGATACGGGTCGACCGCAGGCTTACCATATAGGGTCGATACTAGTCGACCAGTCCAACTTCGCCACTGAGCTATTGTCACTAGACCGTGGAAGTTGCCCTCAGGTCGATATGGGTCGACTATGGGACTTCTTATATGAGGTCGATACGGGTCGATCAAAGTGACTTGCCTCAGGGCTTAGTGGGTTGAATCCTCTGATCTCGGGCTTGTTGGGCCTGCTAAACTATATCATTTAATATTGGATCTCGTGGGCTGTATTACTTGTAAAGGGGGCCTGTTGGGCCTGTTGGGCTATCCCATATCAATGTTATTTTAATAATTAAACTGAAATCAAATGATGGATAATTTTCTATATAAAAGGATACGCAAATATAAAATTTTATTCTAGTTAAATATAATAAAAATTAAATTAATTATTACCGTAAAGGGAAAAATATAATTCAATTAAATAATTTAAATTTGTACATAAATGAGATTTGCTTGAAGTAACTTGATGTTTGTTATTGTATTTATATAATTAATTTTGTTGGAAAAATTTTAAAATTTGATTAATTACAAAAAAAAAACTTAAATTTATTACTGCCTTGTATTAAAGAAATAATATATACAAAATAATACATTTTTGAGCATTTGGAATAAAAGATAAATTAATAAAATATATATTGCAGATGTAATAATCCAAATGATACACCTATTATAGCTAAAATTAATTAACATTATCTAAAAAACTATATAATATACACATAATATTTATTTTATTATTCAGGTAGTGTTTGATTATACTTTTTGCTTGATTTTATTATGTGTTTATTATGTATTTTGGAACAATGAATTATTAGTGAATGTGAAAATTATTTTTTGGTATATTTGTTTATATTTTGGAAGAGATATTTTTTATTATAATAGTTAAATCAATGATTTTTTGTTGAATTTTTGGAGGTGAAAATGGAATTAGATTATTTTTTAATATTAAAATATAAAATATATATAATATATATGTATATATTAAAAAGTATGTATTTTAAAGAGAATATAAAGATATATTTAATTATATTTCTCCAAAACAATCTTATTTCGAGTAGGCATAACCAAACAATACCTTAGTCTCTCATCAATCAATTTCTCACGAGGTGAAGGACCCTGCAAGTTTTGAAAGTAACGGGTATGTCAGTGCTACCCTCTCCTCTCACCAAACGAGGTCGTGGGCTCGCTGGGTGCTCCTTTCAGGATCAATCCAAAGGTTTTAGAGCCCAAAACCGCACAGCGTAATTTCCCTACCTGATGATTAAATGTGTAGATTCACAATCCTCAACAACCATCCCATTTTCCTGTGATTAATTCTTCAGATATATCAGAGTTCTCAAAGAAATAGTCCCTTGAAAATAGAACAAAAACGGTTTTGACAAAGATGTGTCGGCAACAACTTTCCGCTGCTGCCAAAGGTTCAAAGACCAAGAAAAGGGTTGAAAAGCTACTCAGGAGAAGCTGGGAATCCGTCAATCACTGGACAATTTTGGTAACATAATTGACTTCATTATGCTATTCGTTTGATATTATTGGCTTCTCATTGTTAGTCCTTTATCTTCATTGATTTGTTTTTTTATCTTTATTCATTTGATTTTGTTTTTTTAAATTAATTGTCTTGCTAGGAATTGGGTTTTGAATTGCTACGTGTACTGTGATTTGTATGTATAGATGCTTGTTTGTTGGTAATGGATTATATATGATTGTTTTGGCACGGTTTTTTTCTAGTTATTTCTTGAGTATTTCCTATATTTCTTGATTTGATTGACAAAGTTTGCTAAAGTTCCAACCTCAACTTCATTAATTTTCTTGTTGCATTCTCCCTTCGGTCAATAATCAATATTTGCCGTTACATGAAGGAAAATTGCTTGGATTCTTAACAAAAGTGACCATATTCTTTTGAATTTGTTTTCCTGATCTCTGTGTGTATCATGGTTTGTCGGAACCCTGCGAAATCGGCTGGAACGGCTGTGGGCGTTCCGTCGCACCGGCTTGAAACGGAAGTGTGACTGGAAAAATCGGCCTATTTATTGCCGGATCGGCATTCTGGACCGATAAATTGGTCCGGCAAGGTGGAACGGAATGGGAACGGTTGTGGAGGAATGGGTTTTCTGCAACAGGAAGTAAAACGATGTTATACACCCTTCTTATAATCCCATTTTGCCCCGTAAGTAGTTCAATCTCTACCATTTTGATCATGGCACTTGCAAAATCAGATGAGAACGTTGTTAGGGTCCTACTGTACTTATTTACGATACTGTCCATTGATCCTCCACTAAACAGAACTTAATTAGATTGAAGAAGACCCTTCCTAAAGGAATTGTTGTCAAATGAATTGGGTATCACCAAATCAAGCGGCGCCAAGTTTCTATTGCCACCACTTTGAGGGCATTGGCACCTTCGAGTGCTGGCAAAACCGACATCAATGTCTGTACCGTTGTTGCATATTTTATCATGGAACAAGAAGCATTGGGCTTGGCCTATTGTGTGTGCTCCTGCATAGGAAAATTTAATATTGTATTAGTTAAATGGCTATGAATTAAATTAACAGCAATTTACAAGCAAAAGATATATTATGTCTTTATTATGTTGTACAATAGCTTTTCTAATATTTAAGAGCTTCGTTGAGCTAATGTTGTCTACAACATTAATTTGTGATATCCAAAATTATGTTAATTACTTTATATAAGCAAGAAATAGTGTCTTCAATGTTTTTATATTTTTCATAATTTAATTGAATTTTTTAAATAATTTAATAACAAAAAATGTGGAACCCCCGCAACTGTTCCGCGATATTCCAATGGAACTGGAACCTCACCCTCCGTTCTGATTCCCGTGACCATTCTTGCGAACCATGGTGTGTATTTGGTGCTTAAATCATTTCTATATTTGCATTGTTATTAACACTCTTATCTCTGCTGATTGGTAAATGCAGGATGAAATAGAAGCTCCTATGTGGGCGGATCTTTCTCTAGAATGTGATTCCACTTACAGGGACAAGTTAGTATTTTTGCTACTTAAAGCAAAACCTATCGGTAATTTTGTAAAAAATCCGTTCACCATACACTGCTTAATTGCATGGCCTGAAATTTACTTGCCTTTATGTGTTTTGTTGCAGGGATGATGAGTGGTTCCATGTAAGCCATCTGTAAGCATCTTATTTTGTTTGATCTATACTGGTTATCATTTGCAATGTTGAGCTAGACTACTTGATTAAAGAATTTTGTTCTGATAAACTTGGCTGGTTTCACAGTTTCCATCAATGTTCTGCCCAACAGTTGATATCTACATTTTCTCATTCTTTGGGTCAATGCATGAGCTCAGCTTTCAATGTCCGGTGGCTATCTTCTGTAAAGCTTCTAGCATCAGTCTCAAAATCAAGTGGCAGAGATTCTAAGAGTGAGAAGTGGGAACTAGTAGTTTGTAGGTCTACATTAAACAAGCAGCGTCTGTTTAAGAATTTGAGCAGCAAATCTTCATTAGTAAAGGCAGCATCTGGAAAGGCAGTAAAAAACAATGCATTTGATGGAAAATTAAATGATCACTCACTTATAAGTCAGTGTCAGTTGATGAAGGCACCTTTGCTGAAACTACTGCACTTGTTTGTTCTAAGTCAGTATCCACGTTTGCTGATCCAAAAACCTCTGCTAAGCCTTTAGCCTTAGGAGGCAGAGAAAGTAATTCAACTAGCACAATTACATCAGAAGCTACAGCAGGAAAGCTCATTGAGGCATCTAGTCAACCATTTGACCCTACTAGTGGGTTATTGTCAAATCTTAGAGATAGCCTTCGGAAAAGTTGTGTTACAAGACGAGTATCTAGGGTGGAGATCAAAGTCAAGAGGCAGTCACAAGGTCAGAAATCTACTTCAGGTAAATTGAATGTGGGATCCTCTTTGTATCTTGGATTTGATGGCATGAACTCGATGGGGTTAGAAAACGCGGACAAAACATCAGATAGCAGAAACAGAAACATCATGATAATGTTTCGACTTCCAACTAACAAAGTCAGTCGAGCAAACGCACACAAGGCACCTGCTGCTCAAGCTCAGAATCTGAGTTGTAAATCTGATTTACATATCAATATAGAAGCCAGTAAAACAATGGTGAGAACTCTGAGTTGACAATCTTATGTTTGTTAGCTTTTCCACACTGAAGTCAATTCTTGACATATGATTTGTAAAGCTGGTCTTTAAGTGTTTTAGTGTTTCTTTTTTTGCAAATGCGTGTTACATCACCCAAATAGTTCTTGATTTTTGTGGTTGTGTGTGAGATGGGTGGGAAAGAAATTCACATCCCTCGATGAATTTTCAGTCTTTGCTTCCCTTAGAAGGTTATCTATTATACATTTTCATTGTGGATGTCACAAGGGACTAAGGTGATACAAATTTTTTAATTTGTAGCATCTGTGGATTTCGGGATCATAAGAAACACACGGAAGGTTATGTTAGGAAAGTTAATAAACGCATCCCTCTGGCAAGAGCTGAGAATTCTGCAAGAGTATGAGGAGTCAATCAATCCAGCAGAACTGTGGATAATAGTAAAGAGAATAAATTTGGGAAAATGGCTTTGGCTATAAAATCAAGTGTGAGTATGAAGAAAGCTGAAGGTTCTCTGGTGGATCCAATTGTGAGAAGGGAAGTACATCAGACAAGTAATGGGACCAAATTGGTTGGCCAAACGGTACATTCCGTTGCTCTTTAGTTTTACGCTTTTGGTTATGTTTTCAATAAGGTATTTAATACATAAATGTCCATCACTATGTTAATACTTCAATTCAGATTGAGTGAGAGGTGGAACATATGTTGTTTCTTCCCATTTGGAATTTTATGTTTAGTTTCCCCCTGCATTCTCTCTAGTTCCTTGGTTTGTCAATTGTCATGGCTTGAGTAAAACTCTATATGGAGATGCTATGATTGGTATAGAGATTTTGATGAGGAAAGAAAAAAAAACACTAAAAATAATTTTGATTGGTTGGTACAGAAAATGCTAAGGAAAAGAGAATTTGAGGAAAAATATAATGTGATAAGAGAAAATTCCTTTTCCTCCCAAAATGGAAAATGAGAGAAAAGTTTATGTGGCCCTTTCTTTTTCTTCAACTCATTAGTCATCTCTGTTCTCCCTGTTTCTTTTCTCATTGGATTCCTTAGACAGCAAAACGAAGAGTTTACATTTTTTCTTTTTATTTTATTTTCCTTTTATCTAACATTTTTCTTGTCCCACCGAAATCCCTAAACCAAACAAAGCGTTATTGAATGGTTGATGGGAATGTTTGTTTAAGACAGTGATGAACTTCTTACTTATTGTGTTGAGTTTGATATTTAGTTGCCATGAAATCTTAACAGATTGAATATATTAAGAAGCTCATGGTTAACTGCCAAGTTGAAACTGCAATTCCTTACTTCTGCCAACCATAACAGGTTGTTCATGTTACATGGAATATGGACATGTAAGTTTGATCTTACTACTACATAAGAATTCTTGATAGTAACTAACTATGCTATTATATTGGCTTTTTTCCTCCAATCCATCTTAATTCTTCTTTTTCATGCTTTGGTTTTCTATGTACTTTGGCTTGTGATCAACACATCATCAACACTTTCCTATTCTCCTTAAGAATTGAGTTCTACAATGAATTGCCTTCATAGAGAAGCCGCATTTTTGACCATTTTTCATGTTTATTTTGCTTGCTACATTTAACAGCCAATATTTTTGTATCGGACATAATCTTTTTTGATCCCATTTTTCATCTGTTCAATTGATTCCATATAACTGAGATTTTTTTCTGTTATTCCTATAGTTACATTTGGGTCACAATCTAATGTTTTTCCCATTTGCAGGAAAGTTGCAGTACCAGAAGTAAAGTAAAGAAATCCGTTAGAATGGTTGAGACAGTTTATTTTCGATAGCAGATCAACACAATCTGGATGTATGTAGTTAAAGCTTTTTCCAATGCAGTGCTATAAGGATTAAAGAAAATGTTTGATCTGTGAGGCCTTACTTTTAGAAATAAAGTTGACATGAAATGGGTTACTTTTATGCCTACTTGTCTTTTCTGAGTATTTTTGTGATTTATTATTTTTGTTGGGTTCGTTTTTGCAGTCTTGGAAAAGAAATATATCTCTAGGCGTTAGCGTAACACCCTAACTTCTTAGGGCTCTTGATCTAACTAATTTGACAAAAGAATTTACATGTTAAAGAAATTAGGCATTACTTGATTTTTGATTAAGTTAATTAGGGTTTGCGCATAATTATTAAAAATTGAATGGTCAAAATACAAATAAAATAGGGACCTAATTACAAGAAGATTGAAATGTCAAGTGGTGAATGTCCAAGAAAAGTAAAAAATTAGGGTTAAATAATATATATATATATATATATATATATATGAGGTTTCATTGAAGGTGATCGACATATTTTTTAGGTTTAGACATGAATCCTATTGATATAAGATTGTATAGTTATAGGTATTTTATACAACTTCGACTAGTTTACTTGAAATAGTAGATCTTGCAATTATTAATGACTTATGTTAAACTAATTAAGTCAAATTGTTAGGATCAAGTACTTACCACTAGACTAAAAGTTACAGCATTTAATAAAGGCACAACTTTATTTCTTTATATATTTGATAATGCAAAGTATCATATAAGGCTACGGTTTATGAGCACCATGGGTTGGGCGGTTAGTCTCCGAATCAAAGGATGATGCGGATAATAAATCCAACAATCTCTCCCCTAGCAATAGCTTGGGGACTCGATCCCATGACCTCGTTTTGATACCAATTGTTAGTTTATATGGTCCCAAAAGGATAAAGAACTTAAGATGGATTAGATATGATATAAGTATACTAAATTGGAACTTCTAAGCAAGGTTGAAATTCTAGAGATAGTAAAAATAATCAACGTAGTAAATAAAAGAGACAAAGGAATTATAGTGGTTTGGTAACCTACTCTACTACCTAAGCTAGAGGACTTTGGATTTTAAACGTGCACTTAGATTAGAAATAATAAACATACATTATAAAGTACCAGACGCTTGGAACTTGGGCACTGGATCAATAGTAGAGGCTGATCAACAGATGCAGACACTCTAACTAAGTCACCTAGATGTTCTAGAGCATTCACTCAACTTTTTACTAGCAATATGCTTACAACTATATTGTGAGAATTGATTCTTTTGTTAGTCTAATACAAAATAAATACACTTATTATTTCCATATTTGTGATCAAAGATTGCAGCCACATATTAAGCACTTTCCTTTCTCACAACGACAACTGCATCTTCCAAGGGAAGATTTCTTTGATTGATGCAATGGCTAGTTGCCTTGCATACTTCTTTAGACTCTCTTAAGGAACAATTGTAGAAAACTATTAATGAAAAAGCAGAGATTGTTCATGTCTATAACAATATCATAAAAAGGGGGTTGGATGAAAGGAATAGAATAATCCAAAAGAATAAAGAATTAAAAAAGCAAGTGGACATTCTTCTGAAAAAGAATTACTCACTAAAGAGGAAATTGAAAGGGAAAATGCCTTTTATAGATAGAACTCCTAAAAATCCCAAAATTTGTCACATGTGCAATCATGCTGGTCACTTGTCTTATAAATGTCTAATAAAAAGACATTGGAATAAAGTATGCGTGGGTTAAAAAGACTAACAAACCAAGACCCAGTAAAAAGTGCGTACCTAAAGGGTTAAATATCCGTGATGCAGGAACATGAGAAGAAAACAAGTGAAAAATGGTATTTGGACAGTGGATGTTCCAAATATATGACAAGAGATAAGTCATTCTTCTTAGAACTGTAGTAGTTTGATGGAGGAAATATCTTGTTTGTAGACAACACCAAACGTAAAATAGTCAAAAAATGTACCATTGGTAGAAACATTGGAACTTGCATAGAAAATATCTGGTTGGTAGAATGGCTAAAACATAATCTACTGAGTATTAGCCAATTATGTGATAGTAGCTATCAAGTACATTTTCAACCTTCTCTCTGCATTGTGTCAAGAAATGGTGTAACTTTATTAATTGCCATTAGAGATAGAAACATCTATTGCATTAATCTGAACGGTCTCATAAACTAAAATGTAGAATGTCTCATTGTATCAGAAGATCCTAGTTAGACATGGGATAGACGCTTAGGTCATGCAAACATGAATTTGCTAAATCACATTGTTAAAAAAGGACTTGTAAGAGGCATTCCAAAATTAAACTTTAGTAAAAACAAAGTTTGCGATGCTTGTGTTAAAGGAAAACGGATAGAAACGTCTTTCAAGCCTATAAATGATGTATCCTCTTCAAAACCACTTGATCTCCTTTATCTAGATCTTTTCGGTCTAATGCAAACTTAAATACTTAGTGGTAGCAAATATGTGCTTGTAATTGTGGATGATTTCTCTCGCTTCACCTGGGTGTGATTTCTTTATCACAAAAATGATGCATTAAAGTCTTTCATTTCACTTACAAAAAGAATGGAAAATGAAAAGGGTCACACCATCAAGTTCATAAGAAGTGATCATGGACTGGAATTTGAGAATTCAAATTTTAGTGATTTTTTTGATGAATTTGGCTATGCTCATAACTTTCTTGCTCCTAGAACACCCCGACAAAACAGGGTAGTTGAAAGAAAAAATAGGGTACTCTAGGAAATGGCGAGATCTATGCTAAATGAGTATAGTCTTCCAAATATTTTCTGGGGAGAAGCAATTAATATAACCTGTTACGTGATCAACAGAGTTTTTCTCAGACCTTTCATCAAAAAGATGTGGTATGAACTGTGGAATGAAAAAGTTCCAAATATCTCTTACTTTCGAGTCTTTGGATACAAATGTCACATTCTCAATGACAGAGACCTACGAGGTACATTTGACTTAAAGGCTGATGGAGTAATTTTTGTTGGATACTCTATTCATAGCAAAGCACACAAAGTTTTTAACAAATGAAAACAAGTAATCCAAGGAATCATTTATGTGGTATTTGATGAAACTAACCCTTTAGCTGCTAAGGAAACTTTGAGCATTAAATCTGCAGGAGTTGAATAGATTATTGAAGCTATTCAACAAGATAAAGACCCTGAGATCTCAAAAAGAAGTTATCTTCCAATAGATGATACAACTGGAGGTCCTAAAGACCATGGCGATGAAAAACTGAGAAAATTCAAACACTTCTCCAGTCACCCAAGCAACAACATAATTGGAGATCCCCAAGTAAGAATTACCACAAGATCTCATGCAAAAGGAGAATCTACTAAGATTACTAATTTGTATTCCTTTCTCTTACAGAACTCAAAAGCATTAAAGAAGCTCTAATAATGAATCCTGGTCATAGCCATGAAGGATGAACTATCACAGTTTGACAAAAAATAATCTAGGACTTAGTTGAAAGACCCTTAGAACACACAGTGATTGGAACTAAGTGGGTATTTCTCAACAAAATGGATGACAAAGGTAATGTTATCAAAAGCAAAGCAAGACTAGTTGCCAAGGGATACTCTCAGCAAGAAGGTACTGACTATGACGAAACTTTTGCTCCTATTGTACAATTTGAATCCATTCACATGCTTTTGGCTTATGCATCTTATAAAGATTTTACTCTTTTTCAAATGAATGTAAAGAGTGCTTTCTTAAACGGATTTATAAAAGAGGAAGTCTTTATTGAACAGCCACTTGGTTTCAAAAATCCCTCTTTTCCAAATCATGTTTTTAAACTCTCAAAAGCTCTTGATGGTTTAAAGCAAGTTCTTAGAGCCTGGTACGAATGCCTAAGTCACTTTTTTTTTTTTTTTTTATCAAAAGGATTCAGTATGGGGGTTGTAGACACTACTCTTTTCACAAAATACTCTCAAAATGACATTTTGTTAGTACAAATTTATGTTGATGATATTATTTATGGGGGAGCAAAAATTGACTTATGTGAAGACTTTGTTACATGCATACAAAATGAATTTGAAATAAGTCTTATGGCACATCTTAATTATTTTCTTGGTCTCCAAATTAAACAAACTTCTCAAGGAAATTTTCACTGTCAAGAAAAGTACACGAGAGAATTATTGAAAAAGTTTTGAATGGAGGATTGTAAGGAAATGCTAGTTCCAATGGCACCTAACACCAAGCTAGAACTTGATCCATTAGAGAATAGCATATATGAAACCTTATACCGAGGGATGATTAGAAGTCTGCTATATTTAACCATGAGTAGATCGAATACACTATTTTCTATCATTCTTTGTGCTCGATTTCAAAGAAATCCAAAAGAATCACATCTCAAAGCCTTGTGAAGAATTCTTCGATATCGAAGAGTTTCTTCTCAACTCGGTCTATGGTATCCTAGGTCAAACTCTTTTACTGTTATCAAATTCTCTGATCTGATTACGCAGGATGTAAAATTGACCGCAAAAGTACCACTAGAACTTGCCAAATTCTTGTTAATGCTTGGTATGTTGGTGTAGCAAGAAACAAAATGTTGTAGCCCTATCTACCACAGAAGAAGAATACATGGCTTTAGGTAACTGCTGCACATAGGTAATGTGGATGAAACAAATATTATGTGATTTTGGTTTACATTTTTCTTGTGTTAATTGTGACAACACTAGTGCTATTTGCATCACAAAGAATTTTGTACACCATTCACGCACTAAGCATATAGAGATCAGGCATCATTTCATTAAAGATCATGATGCTAATGAAGATATTTGCATGAAATATATGGATACAAAAACTAACTTGCAGACATATTCACCAAACAATTGATTGAGGAGCGATTTTGTTTTCTTAAGGAGAAATTAGGAATTGAATGTTTTCCTGCATAATTAGTGGAATGTTCTCATGATTGCTAATCTTTTTGATGATGAAGGGGGAGATGAGGCTCGCAAATGAAGTTTTTCACATCACTGTTATGTTGCCAGTTATATCTATGTTTATGTTTATGTTTTTGACATTCAAAAACCTAGCTAAGTATACTTGGAATATGCTTGATTACGTTTTTTTGTTAGTATTATGGTTTGCTGTCTTTAGCATTCACTATTGTATAATGACTAACAAATAGCTTGGTACTTTGTCACTTAAATAATGTAGATAATTTATCTCTCTATTCACTTGCACACTTGCACAAGATATGCTATAATTACATTTGATAGAGAGAGGCAACATTGGTCATCATCAAAAAGAGGGAGTTTGCTAGGTTTCCTTATTAGAAGATTTTGACTACGACCAATCCTTTTTATACAATCTTTTCCATAAATAATTATCAAAAGGTTTGGAAAGAAGTATGCAAGGAAACTAGCCATTGCATCAATGAAGAAAATCTTCCCTGAAAGATGCAGCTATTATTATGAGAAAGGAAAGTGCTTAATACGTGGCTGTAGTCTTTCATCACAAATATGGAAGTAACAAGTGTATTTATTTTGTAATAGACTAGCAAAAGAATCAATTCTCATGATATACTTGTAAGCATATTGCCAGTGAAAAGTTGAGGGAGTGCTCTGGAACATCTAAGTGACTTAGTTAGAGTGTCTGCATCCTTTGATCAGCCTCTACTATTGATTTAATGCCCGAGTTCCAGGCATCTAGTACTCTGTAATCCGTGTTTGTTATTTCTAATTTAAGTACAAGTTTAAAATCCTAAGTCCTTTGGCTTAGGTAGTTGAATAGACTTGTCGAACCACTATATATTCTTTGTCTCTTTTATTTATTATGTTGATTATTTTTACTATCTCTTGAATTTTAGCCTTACTTGGAAGTTCCAGTTTAGTATACTCATATCATTTCTAATCCATCTTGAGTTCTTTATCCTTCTGGGACCATATAAACTTTCACTAATAATATAAAAGAATTGAAATAACTATTAAAATTCTATCACTTTAATTTGAATAAATAATTGCACTTTTGCTTTATATCATAATTTGACTCAAGTAACATTTCACACACAAAAACGTAAATGCATAGCTATTTATTAAAGCAAGACTTCTACATGTTTGAGTGTCCTAGTTGGGATTAAAGAGTCTATGTAAAAATGAAATAAAACATCATATTATCTTAGACTTCCTTATTATCTAATATTGAGGAAAGTTCTACTTGTACATGTACCTGTAAAATGTGGTTTATATTTGATATAATGAGATTTTGTTACCAAGAAAAAAAAACTATACATAGTAAATATGATGTCGTTGCCTAATCTTCTTGTGTTGGATTTGAGAAATTAATCAAATGCACTGTACATATTTTTCTCATAGTAAATCTATTTTTGGATATTTTTTTGATATGAAATTGCATAGATTTAATAAAAATGAGTTATTTGTTTGCATGTGTTTTAGTCGTAGTTAACATATTTGGACATTTCCAAATATGGATCTCTTGTCTAAATGAGCATGGTATGTGCCATTTTTGAAAAATGAAATTTTCTAAATATTGAATTTGATAAAACATAATCTGATTGATGTTTTATAAAGTACATCACCGTGTTCATGATATTATGAAAGGCAATCCTATTAATTGACTTGTAATTAATTTTGAAATTTGTTCCATTTTGTTCTAGTTTGTACATAGCAATTGTGAATGAGATATAGTTTTTGAGCTATTAGGACATTCTTTTACATCACCTATGGGGTTGCTCTCAGGAACTTATGGGCTTTTTAGAAAGATATTTGTATCGATATCATATTTACTATGGCTGGTCTTTCAGCTAGTATCCATCTTTGATTATGACTTTAGAGTAGTTAGAGGTTAGCTATGCCTTAGTTGTATTAGAATTGAACTGGTCATGTCATTTCATATTGATTTATGTTATCGAGTTGGCTGCTCAACATTTGGAAGGACAAGAGATAGTTAGATATCTTGATAAATGGAGAGATAATGTTGGAGTACCCTCCTTTAGTTAGTTATGTGAAAGAGAATGACTATTGAATTTTGTGATGTGATAATGAGATCTTGTGATTTTGAAATGAAATCTTTCTATTTTTAAAATATTCTATGTTCAATCACTTGCCCTTTGTGAGCAAATATATCAATTTTATTGAAGTTAAAATGAATATGTTTTTGTACGAAATGATTTTGTGATTTGAGAGATGTCTTAGGATATATCATATATTTGAAGTTATATATTTTGGATGACTTCAATTTGCATATTCATATGATGTTTTTCAAATTTCAGTTTCATATGCACATACATGCTTACTTCATTGAGTTATGAGGAATTTCAACCACTAGTTTGTTTGATCATAGTTATTAAAGATGCACAAGGCATATGCCTTTGCGTTGTGGATGTCCAGGAGGCACGCAACATGGGATGCTATTTGTGCTATAGCCCAAAAGGCAAAGGGCGCGCCTTTTGGACTTTATGGAGCTAGGGTTTAGACTATATTTTTTAACTTAGATTAGTGTTTGGTTATTATAATTCTCAAAACTAAAAACAAAATAAGAACTTGGGCAGACAAAACTCTCAAGTTCTAGCCACCACAACTGTTATCGGCACCAACCACCAAGTAAAGTTCATTTTTGTTTTTCCTTTTTTTGCCTTGTTATACTATCTTTTTCTTTTCTTCTTTCTTTCCACAGTACTCATATTATGTTATTATAGTAATTTTTCTTCTTCTTTTAATCATGTAATTTATTTTTTGTAATTATATGCTGAAAATTTATTGAAGTATGCTAGTTTTTTAAATTATTTATATCCTATTTTTCTTCTTAGCTTTGTTGCTTTTTTATTATTTATATGCTGAAAATTTGTTGAAATATGCTAAGAATTTGTTTGTTTGTGATTGCTGAACAATTTTAGTTTTTTTTATCATTATTTTTTAATGTGTAGTAGTTTTTATGTTTTATGATTATTGAAATTTATTGGCATTCTTGATATATATGTCTATTTCAACAAATGGCGCGTTTCATAGTTGCACTATGCGCTATAGCCCTAAGAGACCCTTGCACTATAGTGCACTTTGTGCTCTTAACAACTATGTGTTCGATCTATTCTTTGCTCCAAATATATTAGTGAATGAAAATGAAGTGCCACAATCATGAGCTATATGGTATATATTGTAAATAATTTTGTCATGGTGTGTAATCAACATTGTATAAAATATGAGTAGGTTTGGAATATGTATAGGATTGTATTGTTTTAGAGGTACTACACTCTTCCACTGTTGATATGTATTAAGTTTGAATAATTAATGTGTCATAGTTCATAGGACATTCTAAAATACCAATTTGGTATTATGTACTCTGTTTTGACTTTGTTTAAGTTTCAATAGGTTCAGATTTGTAATGTAACTAGAGTTGTGTTATTTCAAGAGCATTTAGATTTTGTGCTAACATGTATTGAAATTGAAGTATCACGACGATGAGTTGATGAAGAACTTAAGTCGTTGACCTCTATCAATTATATCTTAATTTAAATTATTGGGTTGAGTTTGAGAGCACTTACCTTGGGGTATGCACCTCCTAGTTGGGGGACTACATAGTCATATCAGAGTTTGGATTAATACCTGAGCTATACTAGGATATGATTCTCAAAGTGTGGAATTTTGGGTGAGTGGTAATTATGATTTTAAATAGGTTATAAACTTTTGAGATAATGTTTGATACTAAAGAATGTTCAGGATTATGATTGAGCTGTGAGATTTGAATTCAACAAGCAGAGGATCATCTAAGGTAGAGTTGGATCTGGTAAGTAAAAGGTTGATTTGGGTTGATTAATGTTTCACATATGTAATAGTCAAGATTTAGATAATATGGATATCTTGAGAAATTAGCAAGATGGCACTTGATAGGAAAAGAGGGATATGTTTGACCTTAAGGGATGAAGTCCTTGAGAAACTGCTTTGTAAATACATGGAGGACTATGTAATGCTAGTCATGGAGTATGGTGATGACGAGATAATAAATCTCTTTATGAATGCTAATGACAAAGAAAATAATAGATAAAAGCAGCTATAACATGATGTAGATATGGATTCACTTCTAAAACTTGAGGATAGAGAAAATATGAATGAGTAATTATCAGTACTTTGGATAAAAAAGGAACTACAACCCAACCTTGGTGAGGTAAATTTGGAACCATATATTATAGAAGTTGGGGAATGGTGTATTTATGGCTTAAAAGTTATTTGGACTAAGTGTTCTAAGCTCCAATTGAAGATTTTTTGAGCTCCAGGGCATAAACCTACTGGATTAGATTGAATGTTCTATGCCCTAGCTCAAAAACAGTGGAGCCTAAGCATAGGTTTAAGCTTTAGCTTAAATTTGTATGAGTCTAAGCTTGATCAATTTTTTATTTTATATACTTCTTTATATTGTGTTTTTTGAGAAAGGTCTCAATAGTAGCAGAAATACAAAAATTTAGAAAGCAACTTTGTTCTTCTTTAGATTTGGGAGATCTTTTTGTAAGCCTTTTGGCAACTCTAACAATGTAGTGAAATTTCTTTCCTCGCCTGTGAATATAACCAATTGGGTGAACTATGTAAAATCGTGTCTTGAATTTTTCTTTTATCTACTCCTATTTTGTGCTTTATTTGTAACAAAATGGTACCAGGGCCATATTGATTTTGGGATGGCTTTCATTAAGTATGAAATTGAGAAACTTGATTGTAAGACTTGATTTCCTTTGTGGAAAATGAGGATGATGGCGATTCTTACACAAATGGATTTGGAGGACGCTTTGTTAGGGAAATTGAAGATGCTTGCTAATTGGATTGATGAGAAGAAAGATAAAATCATCATGAAGGTTGTTGCATAGATATAATTGCATCTTTCTAGTGAGATTTTATATGATGTTTTGAAAGAAAAGGATGCGGCTGGATTGTGGAACAAGTTGGAGAAGATTTGTATAAAGAAAAATTTGACCAACAAATAGTGATTAACAGTAGCTTTATTCCTACAAAATGGTTGAAGGTATTTCTATTCAAACTCACATCAATAATTTCAAAATGATTATTTTTGATTTGGATAATCTTGATGTGAAATACGATGATGAGGATTTCACATTATTATTGTTGCATTTATTACTTTTAGTTTATTTCAATTTTTGGGATACACTTTTTTATAGTAGAGATACTATTACATTGAATGATGTTCAGGAAGTCTTATTGAGTAAAAACTCAACTGATGGTGAAATTACAGCAAGTGTATTTGAAATCTGGGCAATGGACTTATTGTTAGGGGTAGAATAGAGAAGACAAACTCTTATAACAATAAACAAAGAGGTAAATCGTAGTTATGTAAACTAGTTACATGCAACTATTGTAAGAAGAAAGGACATGTAAAGCGAAACTATTGGAAGCTGAAAAGAAAATAAAAAAATAAGAATAATAAAATTGGTGAAGCTAGTATTGCTTAGACTAATAATGAAGGAGGTGTACTTTTGGTCAGTTCTGATGGTTTGAAATTAGATGATGTTTGGATTATGGATGTCACTTGTTCCTTTCATATATCTATCCTTAAGGACTGGTTTTCAACATATGAATAGCTCATGAAGTAGCTCTTATGCGTAATACTGTCGCTTGAAAAGTTGTTGTGAAAGGAACAATTAAAATTAAAATGTAGGATGGTATTGTTAGGACTTTAATAGAAGTGAGGCATGTTTTAGATTTAAAAAAGAATCTTATATCCTTGGGGATACCGGATACTCTTGGATATAAGTACACTGGCTCAGATGCTGTGTTGAAAGTTTCCAAAGGAGCTCTTGTTGTCATGAAAGGCATTAAAACTGGTGGTAGTTTGTCATTTTGCAGGGTTCTACTATTTCAGGTGTAGTTGTAGTTTCATCTTTCACATTGTCTAAGTCTTAAATTACAAAATTGTGGCACATGCATTTGGGACATATAAGCGAGCAAGGACTCACTATTTTGAGCAAGTGGGGTGCTTTGTGGACAGAGCACTTCTTAGATTGATTTTTGTGAGTGTCTTTAGGAAGCATAAAAGAACTAAATTTAGCAAAGGAGTTCACAAGACTAAGGAGAGGCTTGATTACATTAATTCAGATCTTTGTGGTCCATCTAGGGTGCCCTCTAAAGGCAGTACTTGATTTATGTTGACTTTTATCGATGATTACTTTAGAAAAGTTTAGACATTTTTTTTCAAGTAGAAAAGTGATATTTTTGCTGTGTTTAAGTAGTGGAGGATGATAATTCAGAAATAAAAGGGGAACCAAATAAGGCATCTTTGCATTGATAATGGCTTGGAGTTCTATTTTAGAAAATTTGAAATTATTGAAAGGAAGCTGGCATTGTGAGACATTATAGAGTTGTTGGGACACCACAACAAAATAGTTTTATCGAGCAAATGAATTGAACTCTGATAGAAAGAGCTTGTTGTATGCTCTTTAATGAAGGATTATCTATAGATTTCTAGGTAGGGGTAGTTTTTACTACTTGCTACCTAGTGAATTGCTCTCTATCTATAGTGATTGATTTGAAAACTCTCGAGGAGGTATGGTTTAGTAATACATCTAATTATTCTAAGAAATGGGTTTTGTTGACACCTCTAGAAAAAAGAGAGTTGTTGGATGCAAATGGGTGTTCAAGAAAAAGCAAGGAACACTTGGAGCTGATAATGTGAGATACAAGGTGAGGTTAGTTGCCACAAGTTACACACAGAAGTATGGTGTTGATTTTAATCAAGTTTTCTGTTTAGTTGTGAAACATAGTTCCATAAGTTTGTTATTGTCTGTGGTTGCCTAGTATGATCTTAAACTTGAGTAGTTGGATGTCAAGATTGCTTTCTTGCATGGTGAGCTTGAGGAAACCTTATTCATGAATCAACTTGGGGGATTCCTTGTGGAAGGTAAGCAAAATCATGTTTGCTTATTGAAAAAGTCCTTTTATAGTTTGAAACAATCCCCGAGATAGTGGTATAAGTGTTTTGATTCTTTGATGATCATCATTGGATTTACTAAGAGTGATTTTGATGCTTGTGTCTACTATCAAAGATTGTCTGATAATTATTTCATCTATTTACTTCTTTATGTTGATGATATGCTTATTACTGCGAGGTATATTTTTGAGATCAACAAGCTTAAGGTTCAGTTGAGTAGTGAATTTGAGATGAAAGATTTAGGTAGTGCAAAGAAAATTTTGGGAATGGAAATAGATCATGATCGTTGTGCAGGAAAGTTGTTCCTATCTAAAAAATATTGAGAAAGTTTTTGAGAGATTTGGGATGAAGGATTATAAGCTTGTTAGCATTCCATTTGCATCACATTTTACACTATTAGCTTTATTGTCACCTCATTCGAATGAGGAAGAGGAACACGTCTTCCATATTTTAGTGCAATTGGGAGCATGTTGTATGCTACGATGTGCACTAAGTGTGATATTGCGCAACCTGTTAGTGTGGTAAGTTATTATATAGCTTATTCTGGTAAAGAGCATTGGCAAGATGTCAAATAGATTTTTCAGTATTTGAAAGGTACATCGAATTTACGTTTATTGTTTGACAGTTGTGGGACTTCATCTGAAAGTGGAGTTGTTGGATATGTTGATTTTGATTTTGCTAGTGATTTGGATAGAAGGTGTTTGCTCACTGGATATATTTTCACTTTGTTTATTGGTGCTATTAGTTGGAAGGCTATTCTTCAGCCTATAGTTGACTTATCAACTACAGAAGCAGAATATATGGATATTATTGAAGCAGTAAAAAAAGCTCTATGGTTGAAAGGTTTAGTTCAAAGTTTGGGACTGAAGGTGGAGATTTCTTTTGTCTATTGTGATAGTTAGAGTGCTAGTCATCTTACACAAAATCAAATGTTCCATGAGAGGACTAAGACTAAGTGTATTGATATATTGTACCATTTTGTTCGTGATTGTATATCTAGTGATGAAGTTCGTGTAGCTAAAATAGCCAGCGAAGACAATCTAGCAGATATGATGACGAAGCCAGTACCTACGCACAAGTTTAAGCATTGCTTAAATTTTGTGTGACTGAGTCGTTTTGATTGATTTCCTTTAAGGGTTTTGTGGAGAGTTAGAAAGGATGTTTACTATTTTATTTTTTGGGTTGAGGTGCATTTGTGACTTGAACTTTGGTTTGAAGGTAGAGATTGTTGTATTTTTGGCTCAAACGTTTTTTAGACTGAGTGTTCTGAGCTCCAACTCAAGGTTTTTTGAGCTCCACCGCATAATCATGCAAGATTGATGAAATTAGACTAAATGTCCTTGGCTAAAAAATAATAGAGCCTAAGCATAAGTTTAAGCCCAACTTAAATTTGTATGAGCTGAAACTCAATGGGTTTTTTATTTTAGAAACTTCTTTATATTATGTTTTTTGAGAAAGGTTTCAATAGCAATAGAAATACAAAGATTTAGAGAGCACTTTTGTTTTTATTTTTGGGATTTGGGAGATCCTTTAGTAAGCCTTTTGGCACCTCTAACAATCTAGTGAAATTCCTCTTTTCTTGCCTATGGATGTAACCTAATTAGGTTAACTATGTAAATTTGGGTTTAAAAATTTTCTTTTATGTACTATTTTGTGCTTTATTTGTAATAGGAAAATAATTAAAGGTTTTGATCTATCAAATTACATTGCGGGAAATATCTCATGCATGTTCTTAAACTTGATCTAGTTGTAGGGGCTGATCACTAGCCCATTGAGCTAGTACTCAGGAAGGTTTGAAGAGAGGAATGCTTCAGGCCAAAGGCATTCAATAAATGATGGAAAACTAACACAAAATCACTAGTAAACCTAAAAGGGAGAAGACATACTGTGGTACAAATATTCATCATGTGGCAGTTATTCATGCAATTCTATAGCAAAGTCAAATATGTATTTCTAGGAATACTGGATAACTTTCAGATGATTATACATATAAAAAGGAAATTAAGTACACCACTTTTCTTTTAGAAGAAGATGCTCATCATTGGTGAGGATTGGTGAACTAATAAAGGAAGCAATGATAATGGTTTATATCTTGGAGAATTTCACATGGGAATTTATGAATAAGTTCTTAACACAATTCATGAATAATGTGTGGAAATGAGACCTTATGGATCTTATCTAAGGACCAAATTTGGTGTGCCAATATGAAGCCAAGTTTAACATTTATTATGCACCTCTCTATACTAAGAGAATAGGAACACAAAATAAGGAAGCTCGTCAAGGGTTGAGACTTAAGATACGACAAACCTTTATACCTTGCGAACTACCTAATTATAATAAACTATCAGCTTGTTATTATGTATTCTACTTTGTCTTCATTTGAGTTCTAGTTAGTACAGTTTTGCAATGTAAATAGAAGTTGTGTTGCTAAAAGAATATTGATGTTAATTTTTATTAAGACTAAAGTATGGTGGCATGATGAGTTGTAGAAGAACTTGAGTTTTGGATCTCAATCATTTATATTTTAGTTGAAATTATTGAATTTTGGTTTGAGTAGCATTCGATCAAAGTAGACACATCCTAATCGACGTGCTACAGTCAGTATGCTCGACACATTTGATGTATACTATTTTATAAAAGCCACTGGATTTTGGGTTTTAGATTATTTAGGAAATTGTTTGGAAATAAAATAGGTTAAGTAAATGAGCAAAAACAGGCATATAAGATGTAATCAACCTAAATTTCAAATGGCTTTAGTAGAGTCAAATGTGAAGCACAAAATCACACAACAAAAGGGTATCATCTGGTTTATGTTCAGCGATTTTTTACACGATGTCATATTGAATGCTAAATTACTGAAAAATTTAGTTCCCTCCTCTTGATGTTACAACCTAACATTTATTTTAACTTAAGATATAGTTCGTTATGCTCTTGAGAGAAAGAACATAGGATTTGCATGATTCATTTAAAAAGCTGTCTCGATATCCCCAGATAAATTTTGTCTGCATTGCACCAAAAAACCTTTCTCTGAGTACTAATTGGGTTTCTCCATTCTGGAAAAGTATTTACCTTAATGAATCCTGAGACAAAGGTGCTACCCATGAGAACTAAAGAAGAGCATTGTGGGTTAGGCTATATTGCTATTTCTAAACTAGTCTTGCTACTGCCATAAGGAATGTGTGACAGCTTACAATGATTTGGTGAAATAAATTTTCAGTTTGGGGGTTAGTGCCAAAAATCCAATGAAATCTTTCTGCTGTAAAAATATAGCCATACGGAAAACTTTTATGTGCTGTTTCCCCTATGGGTCCTCCTATTTCCTTTACAACCTGTGAATCCAAACTAGTTCAGATCAGTCATTGCACTCATCAACGGAGAAGACATAAGGCTTGGATTAGTTACATCCATCATGCTTATCTAAGGCCTTTTGAGTTATCTCTTGAATTATTAATTCCTTAAAAATGATTTATTATAATCATGGTTAAAATTAATATATCAAATAAAATTATTGTTTTTAGTATAAAATTTGTGAGCAATAATTTTTGCTTTTGTTTGGTGACTTATTAATTAGTATTGATTTGTTTCTAACTTAATTTTCTACAAATACAAGTGACATGATGTGTTCTAACTTGTAAGGCAAGAACATTATTGGAATTAATAGTGGTAATGGATGTGGATGTAAATCCCTAATCGAGTTTAAGTTTGTGCCTAGAGTCCATCACAGGAGATTTCACAACAATTCAATAGCTAAGTACATTTTCTATCATGTGAGATTGACTGCCTCCAAGTCGAGCAGCATTGCTCAAGCAACTAGCAAACAAGCTAATGGTTTGATCGCCTTTAGGTAGATTATCACCGTTGATGCCATTCACACTTTGCCGAATACTTTAGGAAAGGCCAAGTAGGCACATCAAAATTCGCTCCCATCCACTTGGCACACGGGGGATGCATTTAATGCACAGTAGGTTTTTTGAAAGCCATTCTCCTCCGCATTAAATGCTGCCATTAGTCCTTAGAGTCTAGTCATTTTGTTGTTAGTCGTTTTGTTTGCATTAATTGCTACCATCAACATGTCTCTTTTGTATTAAATGCACTTTCCAGCTCCATATTGGTGATCATACCGCTTTTTCCACCACCAGTTGGGGTGTCAAGTTGGTTCATTACATAGTAAAAAGACCTTGAATATCCCTACAACACAAGTAGGAGTCCCTAAGTCCCATATGGGTCTTATAGTAATTTTAACCCATGAACTCACCATTGCGTGTACCTCTTCCAAAAAGGCTTCAAGTACACACTACATTACACAAAAATGTAATATTAGTGACAAAATAATAAGTGATAGTAAAAATTGTGACTAATGACCTGTATTAAGTGAAATAGGTTTTTTTTTTTTATTATTAATGATATTTTTTAAGTGATAATAATTTTTATTTTGTCTTAATATGGTTTAATAGTGACAAAAACTAATATTTTAAGTTGTAATCATTAACAATAAGTGATACCTCTGTGATGACAATTTAATGACAAGAAAAATTATCATTAAAATTTGTTATAAAATTTTCATTGTCACTAGGTTGACAAAATAAGTGTGTCACTAATTGTCAATAGTCGTAATTTAGATGTTATTCTTATAACTATTTAGTTTGTAAACATCATTAAGGTGACAAAATAAATTTTTTTGTCTCCTGATATGTATAATTAGTGACAAGTTTTGCATTATCACTTATTGTTTTGTTACTAATTTATGTATTTATTTTTGTAGTGTCACTACTATTCTCTAGACTTTATTTTCATCCTATTATCTCCAAGGGCTTGTTTTGATTTAAATATTAAATGGTTTTAATTGAAGGTTACTTCAAAAAGTCTACATGCTTATTGGGATTGTAGATTCATTCTATACTCTCCAGCGCAAGCTCAAGCTCAAGCTCAAGCTCAAGTTCAAGTTCAAGTTCAAGTTCAAGTATGAACCTCAAATTGAAACTAAAATAGCTCTAATTCACTATGTTTCTCACCAAATTTATCATTTATTCCATCCATCCCACACTTTGTCAAGAGATGCTTTGATTTTGTTTAATATTATTGTGTTGTTGATTTTTGTGAACCTGAAAGCAATGAATTTCATTTTCAAAGAGGTGTTGATGCGGCACCAGCTTTGTCGTTTTAAAGGGGATTTGCCTGCAACATTTTTTTACTTTTGTCAGCTTATATAATCAGAAGAATAATTGATAAGCTAAAGAACAAAAACGAGGAAACTGCATCGAACCTGTGTTTTTCGAACTTATTTGGGAGCGGGAGCCCCCCCATCCCCTTAGGCCTAACACTTCACTGCTCTGCTTCTGTTGTTTCTGTCCTTTTTTCTCCAACTTTTTTCTTTTACAACATTACCCTTATATACCTCATCTCATACATTTTTTGTTTTTGTTTTTTTTTTCAACTTGGATAATTAACTGCACATGGGTTTTGCACCATTTCTTAATCAGAGCCATCAAATAAATTAATTGCTCCGTTTCTTCTTCAAGCTCATGCTTTCATGAAGAATAACGCACTAAGGGTAAAAAAATATTAGTAATAAACGATTCTTATTAATTTTGCCACAATATTATTTTTAAAGTTTATAATAATAATAATAATAATAATAATAATAATAATAATCAGATGCTGTTAGTATTGAAAATTAATGACATAAGAATTACAAATAAGTTATCTATGTTAATAATTAACAAACATATATAGCCACTTACACATGTCACTAGTTATAAATTCTAAAATTATTACCTCGCAAAAATTAAAAAATTATTATTATGATAAAACAGGACTGTTTAACAATATATATATATATATATATATATTGTAATAACAATTTTCATATCTGCAGTCAGTAATTTTCTTTCTAGAAAAATGTAAATTCTTATGTAAATTCAGGGAACATTCATTATATTTTGAAGTGGTTGATGGCCCCCATCTCATACTTATTGAACACATGAGGCTTTGATCGAAGTCAGAAAATTAAATGGTGTGATAGAGAAGCAAAGGACTTGTTCTTTTATGTTTTGGGGAATTGTTTTTCAATTTCTAAAAATATTTCAAAATATAGGTGCATTCTTTAATCTTTCTTTTAAAACACTATAATTTTTTTCTTAAAAAATTCTTCACAATTCACCCAAAAACACCATACACCCTCAAAAGTATACCTACCCCTCATTTTCTTATTCCATCTTTTATATCATTCATTCATTTATTATTCTCCCATTTCACTTATATATATATATATATATATATATTTACATATATGAAAATATTAAAATTTTACTACATAAATTTTTTTAAAATTTATGTTTACAAATTTAATTAAACTAATCATTGAGAAATTAATTAAATTTAATAAATAATTTATTTACAAAATGAGGTATTAAATTAATTAAATAATGTATTAGTTATATTTAATATTTAATGTATTAATTAAATATTACATTTATTCATTTAACAAATAATTTAAGAAATTTTAATTTGAAAAAATAAATTAATTAATATTCTTCAAAAAAATTAATCTTCATTAAATATTAATATTCATATTTATTTAAAATCATTATAAAAAATTAATTATAGTGTGATATTTATTTAATAATCTTTTAAGTTTAAAAAATTAATAATATCAATATAATTAAAACATTATTAAGAAAATTAATTAAAAATAAGTAATTTTTTTATTGTTACTAAGTAATTTATTTATTAAATAACGTATTAATTAAATAATGAGTTAAAGTATAAATAACTTATTAATTAAATTAAATTAATTTATTTAATTATTTAAATAACATGTTATGTATATATTAATTATGTTTCATATTTCACGTATAATTAAATATTACACTTATTTGTTTAATAAATAATTTACGATGAATTAGTTTCATTTAATATAAAATTATTTATTTTTTTAATTCGATGAATCTTTATTAAGTCTTATATATATATAATATTTTATTTAAATAAATAACTAAATTTTTATTTATACATAAATTGCAAATAATAAATAGTTAAATAATTATATTTTAAGAATAAATAATAATTAGTTTATAATTAATGTACAACAATTAATTTTTTTATATATAAGTCGATATCAACACTTATGATATTAGTTGATTTTTTATCATTAAGATATAATTAAAATTTCATAAATAATTAATATTTATTAATAAATTCATAAAATATAAATTTTAAAATAAAACACCAATTGAATTAATTACATATCATTTTATTACAACAATATATCAATTATTACATATATATATATATATATATACGTACACATCATCCGCCTATAAATATACATATATATAATATTACATAAAAAAATCACTTTTATCCTACAAATCCAACGAAAAAACAACTAATTTGACATTAACAATAAAGTTTGTTTCTCCAAAAAAAAAAAAAAAAACTCATTCTCAAATTATTTTTCATATTTTTTTAAAATAAAAAAAATACTTGGCATATACTTTAAATTTTTTCCAAAAAATTCATTCTTCCAATTTGTTTTTTTAAAAAATGGCAAATACGTAAAACAAGAAGCCCAGAGCATTTACAGTAGTGCCACCCAGAAAAGATCGCGCAAAATCGGGCCAGGATTACGAATAATATATATGAGCGAAATAATTGAGGCGACATTGGATTCCAAATATTTCACATTCTACATTGGTTAGAGGTCACCCTCATTCATCTCAATTAATTCCGATTTCTTGCAAATTTGCATGTGGAATTCGTGTACGACTAATTTTAGTACAAGGTCGATGAAATATAATGACACCAGTACTAGTCCACTACTTGCAGCACTAGATTCAAATTATTTATATATATATATATATATATTTATTAATAACTGTTTGCACATAGTTTCCAATCACGTAAAATATTTTTGAATAATTATATTAATTGTACATATTTTTATATTTCATATACATAAAATTAACATACATCTAAAAGTATATTTATAATTTACATAATTATGAATATTACAGTTACATAAAGTAAAAGCTTCATAATCTAGTATCAAATTAGAGAAAATTTTTTTAAAAGCCATCAAACAATAAGCTTATTTACAATTAGTGAAATTTTTGAATAAATTATAGTTGTTTGAACATGTAAGTTTTATCGAAAATATAGAATAAATAAAAAGGTAAAATTAGTATATTTAAAATTTGGTATCACAAATTTTAGTTTACACACAAAAGAGATCTTTTTGTTCTTTGTTAATAAATAATAGTATAGAGTTGGTACTGCAAATTAACAGTGGCTCAGATAGTATTTCTCATTAACAAGGTAAGTGTATTAATTGGGAAAAAAATAGTTACTTGAGATATAACTGCAAGGGCATTCTAGTAATTGACTCGCTATGCATCCGATCTGATCTTTCATGCTTCTCTATATCAGCTGTGCAATGCAATCACATGTGTCTTCATTCTCTCCACATCCATCACCACAATCGCCAAACACAAAGACCAAGCACACTTAATTGTCTCACCAACTTAGCTAATATTCCTTCTCATTCCACCCCTCACACACACACACAAACAGATTAATATTCTTAATTAACTATGCCAAATTATGAGCAAGAACGACTTCGCCACAACTACAGTGACAGTGATTCTTCTTCACAAGGAGAAGCCGAGGGGGGGGAGGAGGAGGAGGAGGAGGAGGAGGAGGAAGAAGAAGAAGAAAATCCCAATGACTGCAAAAGCCTGTATAGCGGTTGTGGGTCGCGCCGCCGTGAGGGGTGGTTCTGGGGTAAGGTTTTGGACCCTAGAGCAACGTGGGTGCAAGAATGGAACAGAATATTCCTCTTGGTATGCGCCGCCGGTCTATTCGTGGACCCTTTGTTCTTCTATGCCCTCTCCATAAGCGACAGCTACATGTGTCTCTTCGTTGACGGGTGGTTCGCCGTCACCGTCACGGTCCTCCGCTGCATGACCGACGCCTTGCACCTGTGGAACATGTGGCTGCAGTTCAAGATGAAGAGGCGCCCCCACCACCCACGCGGTGGCGCCGCCGTCGAGAGGGAAGGAAGGGTGCATGATGGTACTAATTACCCCACCGCCCGCGCTGTGGCCTTGAAATACTTGAAGTCAAAGAAGGGTTTCTTTTTTGATCTGTTTATCATCCTTCCGTTGCCTCAGGTGAGATTTTCTAGCTTAAATTTTTAAGTTCTTGCAATGGTTTACACTACAGAAATATCAATATCATAAAATTCTTACGGAAAATATAAAACCAAAGAAAAAAAATAAAAAAATAAAAAATAAAACTAAGAAAATAGAAATGTTGTTTTTGTCATAGTAATGGATTTCTGGTATAGCACAGTGAGTGGTGCCAGATTGTAAGGATTTCATTTTGGATTTATTATGCGGTGTTACTGAGGTTATAAAGCAATATGAGAAAAGAGGATAGATGTCATGATCAATTGTTTCTATGCATGGGCTACAGGGATAACTGATAGCCTCACATTGTAGTTACGACTTACAAGCGCATGTGACTCTCTCTCTCTCTCTCTCTCTCACTCTCTCTCTGTTTATGTTTTTGTGTAAATAACTATATTCATCTATGTGTATGTGTGTGTATATTATATTTTCTTTAGAACTTCAAAAGGGTTGAAGAGCTAAAATCAATCAATCCAAGGGCTTCTTCTAAATAAATCTGGAAAACTCCAATTTGGATGGCGTTTAGTTGCCTTTTAAGTCAATTGCATGGTTCTTAAGAGAAGCATTTGGTCGGTCGTACTACAAGAAGAGTAATCGATTAAAAAATAATTGTTATTGTGATCGTACTCGATTTGGGTAAGAATTTTCTAAATAATATATTCTTGGAGATAAGGAGAAGCTTGAGGACTTGTGGTGAGGATTAATAATAATAATTAATATTATTACTATTACAAGTTTAAGGGAAAAAAGCTTGCAATCTATTTAAAATCTATGTTTAGGCATGACCACGATCTTCAAAAAGCTCAAATATGATGTCTCAAGCTAGCTTAATCAAAAGCAAAAGTCGAGTTACTTAATCTTGAGAGCTAACTCAAGTTATGCTACAGTACCCTTGCGGAAGTAATGTTTTGAAATTCAACTTGAATTTTCTAGTTGGATCGTGAGATCGCCATTTGAGTCATACAATGGTCTTTTCAACCCAGAGTGACGGAATGATGCAAATTTATCTTATTGTATAAAACTGGTAGACCAATATTAATTTTACTGGTTTAATCGATTAAATTAAATGATTCAGTTCAAGCCATAGAACTGAAAACGTGCAAAACGCGCCTTATTTTTGCTGGTTCAACCAATCAGCGTTATGCTAAGTAACTCGCCGCTTCCTCAACTGTTCCAAAACACCTGCCAAATGGCTATAATTTGTAATCATAGCTGTCAAGTTAGTTGAATAATAATTTTTCTATAGTAAATACCTAATTTTTACTACTAATCTGAGTCAATATAATTATTACATGTAGAATCGTCGCATGAAAAATGTGCTTGACTTTGGAATGACTTGCACACCCTTTACCAGCAATAAAACTTACTTTTAACTTTACTTCTGATAATGAGTAGCTCTGTGTTATTGCTTATCTTTAATTTCATTAGAACATTAAGTATGTTGATTAGGTTTAGCGTCTATTTTGAATATTTACGCTACTAAAATTTTGTTATGAATTTTTATTTTATAATAGTGATTTTTACACATTTTATGTGTTTGGTAAAAATTTTCTAATATAAAATAAATGCAACATATGTATTTATATTTATATAATATATTATGTTTTTAATAATTTCAGTATATTTTTTATAATTTTTATTTGAATAAAAATAAAAAAAATTATAATAAAATAAATGATAACAGTGGGGATATAGAATGCATGAATTATAAATAGTAATTATTGTATAAATTGCAGTCATGACATTAAAAAAAAAAAGGAGCAGTTTCAACACATCATAGTTAACCAAAAGGACTAATGCTTAAGTAATAGAATAAATTATTCAACTTGATATATGATTTATTTATTAATGATTGTTTATGACATCACTAATTGGTCACAAGCCAATAACCCTTGAGCCGATTAACTTTAATTTATGGGTTGATGAATAGTCCTAGTCCGAGCCCGAGTCCAAGTCCGAGTGTTAAATCAAAGCATTTGACTTGATGTGCAGATTGTAATGTGGGTTGCGATCCCAAAGCTGCTGGAAAAAGGATCAACAACGGTGGTGATGACGGTGCTGTTAATAATGTTTTTGTTCCAATATTTGCCAAAGATCTACCACTCGGTGTGTCTACTCCGCCGCATGCAGAATCTCTCCGGTTATATTTTTGGAACTGTTTGGTGGGGCATTGCTCTCAACATGATTGCCTATTTTGTCGCATCTCATGTAAGCATTCAACTTTAAATATATTATTCCTTCCTACCTCCTAGACCGAGTTAGCTAATAATCAATTAATTTTCATTATATATATATATATATATATTATTTATACATATACACGTCACGTGTTTGTTAAATTTAAACTTATAATTTCATATTTTATATATAATATTTATATCATTAAATCAAAAATTATTTAATATATATATATCAAAACTTAATTATTTGTATGTACGTACTAACAGCAAACAAGTATGTACTCATGAAATTAAATATTACATTTATATATCTATATAAAATACTAAGTGATGCTGCAAAATGCTGCGAGTAGAGAAAATGAGAGTTGTATGTATGGTTCTGGGCCTGAGATCTGCAACCAAACACACGTTAAGCTAGCTAAGGTGCCCTTGGCTAAGGCACTCCGACGCTGAAGTTAGTTCTGGTCGGGAGGATAATCGAGCAGAATATAGAGAATGTAAGGTGTATAGTGTAAATGGCATTACCTTAAGCGTGACTGGGCATGGGATATTTATAGCTCTCTATGGGCGTGATTTTACCAAAGTACTTCTGTCTGGTGCATTAGCTTTTTCCCATGCCGGGGGGTTGGGATTCATTTCATGTTCAGATTCCAATACTGTGCCAGGTAGCTAAATCTCTTGCTTTCCCGGATAAACCGTTCCAGCAGGGGTACGTTTCTGCCAGAGTTGTTGGTAGGGTTGTCAGAGTTGTTGGCAACGGTTGCACCGGCTGCCACGTGTCATTGGATTGGGCTTTACCCATCAGATCAACATGCCCGGCGGGGATCAACATGCCAGGTCGATCAATGTTGACCAGACTCAATGCTCGAATTATCGGAGTAGTCTTCAGGTCGATACGGTTCGACCATAGATACTCCCAAGTAAGGTTGATACTGGTCGACCAAACAAATTCCATTTTTGGGCCTTGTGGGTCGTCTCGTTAGATGTTGGGCTTGTTGGACCTATTGGGCTATCCCATATCATGAGTCCCCCCAACTCTCGATCCTAATCGAGCCTGTCGATGAGAAGGGGTAGGGAGTTTACATTCAACCATAGCATTTAATACGCTCGACCAGGATTTTTGAAATTCTGACTTAGGTTTTCGAAATACCAACCAGGGTTTGAGGTGGTTTCTTTGCATTTAATATGGCTATAAGTGCGTAGGATATGAAGCGTATGGGGGCAGGCTGTCATGATGGCAGTTACAAGGTTTCTCGCGCACAATTGCCTATAAATAGAGGGATAAGTCCCTTCATTCACACTTTTGCAACCTAAATATCAAATAGAGTTTCCATTGTTGAAGAGTTTCTTGCTCCGTACTTTTTGCTTGAGAAACTAACACTGTAAGCGTCCCTATTATACTTATATTTTTTCTGCCTTTACATTG
Organism: Jacaranda copaia; assembly: GCA_014898725.1. Classification (NCBI taxonomy): domain Eukaryota; kingdom Viridiplantae; phylum Streptophyta; class Magnoliopsida; order Lamiales; family Bignoniaceae; genus Jacaranda; species Jacaranda copaia. The sequence goes on from JACGDI010005515.1 coordinate 420,412, forward strand.
TAGAATCATGTCTGTTAGTGCTGATTCTGGTAGCAATAGGTCTGAGAACATGGTTCGTAGGGGGAATACTGAGAGTGAGAGCACTACTCAATCTAGTTCATCTTCAAGTGAAAACAGTAGTTCTCGTAGTAGTAGCAGTTCCAGTAGTAATAGCAGTTTTAGTAGTAGCGGTTTTGGAGAGGTTAGGGTAGTATCGGAAGGGGAGGCTGGGCTCGTTGATGTGCTTGCTAGCCAGGGTCAATTATTTACCTCGGATCACTACACGGAAATAGTCTCAAAGATAACCGCTGTTGATCTAGTGTGGATTAGAGCAGCATATTATATCCCCGACAAGTTTGAAATGGTTGCACTGGGGGCCCGAGGTAGAATGCATCGACCTCCCCGGGGGTTTATAATCGTGTTCGAGGAGGGGTTGAAATGTGGTCTGAGGTTCCCACTCGCCTAGCCCATGGTCGAGCTCTTCGTAGGACTAAGGTTTGCATCACCTAACGCCTCCCCAACTACTTCTCGACCTTATACAGTTTTGCAGTTTTGATGCACCTTTTTGACCAACCAGCCTCTTTTGCCAATTTTTTAAATTTATTCCACCTCTTAGTATCTCAGAAGTCTGGCAGTAGCGAGGAGTCTGATTTTTATTACCTTACTGCTCGACCTTGACAA
>JACGDI010005515.1:443061-510302 GCA_014898725.1 Jacaranda copaia
CCACCATCTTTTGGAGGTCAGCAATAGCTTGAGCCATCCGAGCAAGTTGTTCATTCATTGTTGCCACTCCAGTCGCTGTAGCCAGCAATTCAGCAAAAGATAATATCTTAGGATTCGTTTCCCTTGGACTTCTTGAGTCAGAATCATCAGATGGAAATAAATCAGTATTTTTGCCCCCAGTTGTGGGCTAATTGACAGATTCAGCAGCGGGGTCCGCGATATCGACAACGTCTTTCCTAGCCAAGGCGAGTTGGTTCCTCTTAGGTGCCATTAAGCGATTGCAAATATCTTCAAAATTCGAACGGGAGAAAGAGATGAGGGGTAGATTCGGGTACCACCGGGCGTGCCAGAAATTTGTTCACACAAATTACGTTGTCTGCAAAATTAAATCACAAGACAAAGAAAAATAATGGAAAATTAAATTTATGTAAAAAAAATATATGAGAATTACAATTTATCAGAGAAAAATATAAATTCCCTAACAAAACTAATCCCCTAATTCTTCTCCCAATATATATATGATCCAAGAACTTTAAGCTTGTTCTTGGATATATGGTGTAGTATCCCTTAACTTGGTAAAAGATACTATGAAATTTCTTTGAAACCCGAACCTTGACTCCGAGATCAAATGACTTGATGACTTGATGCTTTGAAGAGGTATAGGACCTTTGCGGTAACAATACGTCATCGCAGCAAGAACTTGAAGCTTAAAGACTTGAGTCTTGGGGCTTGAGAATATATGAATATATATGTTTATAAGTCTCTAGTCATCCCTTTATATAGGTGTTCAACAGAAGACTCCGAAATGGTTTGAACATATTTGATAATTATCTCTTTGATGCACATATTAAAAGATAATATCAAACATTCTTGACTTGATTGGTCCACGTACATGGATGTGCCAAGTGTCCCAACTTGATTAGCTTGAGATTCCTAGGCCACCAGATTTGATTTGATTGACATGATACATCTCCATCTTAACACTTGTCAACATTTACTTTGTATAACATAAATATTAGAATATTAATTAAAATTAACTATTTATTATTTGAAATTTAATTTAATAAATTCCAATATATAAATAGAAAATTTTAAATAATATAACTAATATATTATTTACACATATCATTTTTTAATTGGCTCAAAAATTAAGCCGTCTACAGTGATAATTAGGGTTAAATATGATTAATATAGTAGGAATATATACATATAGGAATACATTCTAGGAGTGATATATGATGCTTTACTATAAACAAAATCATTTTTTTTAGAAATGAATCAAATATTTATATCTTGTGCAATATTAAGTTATGATTTCGTTGCAAATACTATCAGCAACGAAAACTTTTCATTGCCAGCTTCGTCGACATATTCTTATTATGAAAAGTTCATGGTAATAGTAAATTTAAATCACGCATTATCAATAAGTTGACCATAGACAAAAATATATAATTCATTGTGAAAATACATACAATATGCAACCGTCCGAAATGATTGAAGTAACTGTTGACCAATTAATCAGTTAGCATAGGCAATTCAATAGAATTAATACCTTGGAAACAATACTCATAAGATTAATAGGGTCTTGGTAACTATACAGTTGTAAGAAATTGTTGAGCCCTCCAATCGTCTTTTATAAATTATCGTTGTATCATTTCTTTTATGTCCATAAATACCGTAATGCTGAGCGCAAACTACTCAAGCAATTCACCCGAAGTACTTTTGAATCTACTTTTTCTCAAGATAAAATTAGAGGGGAACGGATCTCGTCTTCGAATCTTTTATCTGGTCTGGCTAATGTCTGCAGAACTTTAAATATTCTAGAGTAACCAAGTCAGTCTTTGCAACCCTAAATTTCAAATTATTCCGATCCCCAGTCACAAATTGTTTTGACAAAGTCCCCTTCCCCATCTTTTTTTGGTTTTTTGGTTTTCGAAATATCATCAGCGCCGGTGTAAGAATTTGGTAAAGGAATTTCATCTTCCAGTCTTGTCACATATTCATTTTCTGGTACACCTATAATTACATCTGGGAAATTGTATGGAAAGAATTATTTAGCCTGGTTAGCTTCTATATATAGAACTTTATTTCCAGGACAAGACCTCTCTGAGCTAATCTGCAACTGATATTCCTGCAGAAAATCGAATTAAGCCAGTGGGTGAAGATTAAGTGTCAGCTGTGTGCTTTATTGACAATATTCAGTTGAACCAACTCTCTAGACTTATCATACCTTTTGGAAGAAATCTAATCTAAACAACCTGATCGTGACATTTGACATGCATGCATGTATTCCTAATTAACCTTTAATTTGTTACTAAGTAAATTAAAATGTATTTGCAAGCTGATTCTGTTCAAGGCATCATGATGTCAGAAGTGGATAATTTACATGTACGTAGCGCTTAATTAATTATTCTGCGTGCAAGCATGCCTGGGATCAAATTTTAATTGGTCAAGACGTTCCTACAATGAAAAATTAAGTTACCTACCTTAATTCAATTCGAGTTCCTTTACCAATTAAATTAAAGATGAGTCCCATTAATTAATGTAAATAATTGAAGCACACACACGCACACACACATGCATGCAATAGTGCATGTCCTTCCAGTGTAAATGAAATTCATTCTGCAATGGTGTCTAGCTCAGTCTTCTTTAGCTATTATTGCTCATTCTGGTATCTCAACAATCTGCATGCAAGCATGCATGTCTCATTCTGGTAAAAATCCTTGGAAAACTAATTGTAATGCTGCCTTAATTCGATCACATTGCCGGTGATAGCTAGTTCCTTGTTTCTTCCTTATACTATCTATGTCTAAAATTCCTCACTTTACTACTTTGACCGATGATTCTAAAGTTGCTGCCAAAGGAATTGATTGGCCACGTTTCACCCACTCCTTCCTTGTTTTTATTAATTATCTGTATGATTTGTTCTTGGGTGTCCCTTCCATTTAATTTCCATCATCCAACTTATATATTCACACTCTTAACTGTTCTATAACATTTGATTCTAATTTTTTTTTTTGTAATTCAGGAATGTGGTAAAGGCCAGACAATTGGTGTTGGACATGAATCACATGAACTTTACTATCTCCAGCCATCACCATCATTGATCTGTGCTGTTTCTGAATCTCCACAACTTCTTCATGCACGTTTAGGACGTTTGAGTCCTTCAAAATTTCAGCATATAGTTCCAAGTCTTTCAAAACCAAAGAAATTGAACAATGAGTTGTAGCATCCCGTCTATGACGTGACTTCTTTAAACCGAGGAGCTATTGTGATCTAACTCAAAAATTTAGAGCAAAATATGCATCTCCAAAATCTTCAATTTTAACAATTCCCTAGCAACCCAAGATGATAAGCGAGATCAGTATAAATTGACTTGAATGCGTTGTTAACTAGTAATGCTATAAATTTCAAGCTAAGCTTGAATTTACAAATATTGATTAATTTTTTACAATAATATATATTTTTAACTATTTAATATATTTGCTCGAATATATTATATGAATAAAGCCATTTGAAAAGAAGAATGGAAAGAATAAAATTAAAGCGAGAAAAGAATAGCAAATTTAGGGAAAACAATAGAAAAAAAAAATATACTACAGAGAAGATGAGAGACAAAATTATTTTTTTTATTTTTGTCTGTTTAATATGAAAATGTTTTATCTGAACTAGCCTCTATGTTTTGAGATTTTGTATTTGTTATATTATTTTCGACTTTGGATGATGAATTGATTTGGGCAATGTCTCGTCATATGTGTGTGACAATGAGGAGAAAAAACAAATATATGTTTGCATAAAGGCAATCATTATTATTTTTTTTTGAGCCAAATGCGGCAGCACTAAGAATTTTGAGAAACTCCTGGTTTTAGTCTTAATATTTCAAACTTTTGAAAATTTTGACCATACCCAAATTGAAATATAAATGTTACAAGCTTATGAAGCCCAATTAATAGGTGAACTAAATGTGTGAACCATTCCTTAACTACCATACAAATGAAGTCCTCCATTTTCTATCTCTAGCATGAGGCCTACGACAAGAAAATTATCGATATCCTATTAGCCTCAATAATTTTGTGTTTATTCTTGATGATCTATTCAAGTTACCTCAACTAAAAAAAATCCTTCCCAAAACACCACACCACGTTGCGCAAGGCTTTCTGAAAACCTAGTGTTAGTGGAAAATATATATAAGAGATCAACTCGTTCAATAATATTGTCAATAGATTCTTTATTGATTTTCATAAACCTCCATACATGAGTAACCCATACCTAACACAAACCCCTTGCGACTTGCTTTGTGCTCGAGCTAGGCATCAAAGCATAACAAATGGTGCACAAGGTTACCATGAAATTTTAAGCCCAAGGATTAATAATGTGTACTATCTTAAGTATGAGAATGTCCATCACCGACATGCCATTACAACTTCCTTATACAATTCTCGAGGCATGGCCATCCAATGAACTTGGTCTTAATAAGCACCCACTTATGCGCACTAGTGTTTTCACACCGATCACCAATGAAATGAAACTTCATTCAACTATTGGAGGTTCCATCACGGGGCAAGTCTATCTAAATCTATCGATAACCATCTCAAAAGATTCTATAATTTGGAGTGATTTAAGATTAAGATCTATATTAATAAGTTTTATGATCACCATCATATATATGACCAGGTCTTATAGTCAAACATAGTTGTATGGCTTCAACCAGAACACCATTCACCAAATGTAAAGAACTTAACACTAGTATTTGGCAATCTAAGTATTGATTAAATTTTCCAATAGTGAGGGTAATAGGAGTACCAAAGATATTCAAATGAAAAATTGAAGAGTGAGTTACTGGGTCATCCTCAAAAGTAAGGTTTGCGTAAAATAATCGAACCAAGAGAGGGTAAGTCCATTCATCAATGCTCATCAAATTTTGCCAACCTATTTGGTCAACCTCATCCAGCACGGGAAAAGATGGAATATTTGTGAAATCAATCACTCTTCCTTAGTTGATAATGCAATTTGGATATGAGAAGCGAAGGCACTAGATGCATAAGCAGCACGGAACTTCACATTTGAAGGAATAGAGAGTAATTCCCAATTTGGAATTGGAAATTGGTGTAGTTTGCTGGACTAGGTGGAGGCAATTTGTGAAAGGGTTTGGTGATTGCGAGCGTGTTGGAGAGCGAAGAGTGTAGGGATTGGTGATAGGGGAGCGAGGTGGAGTGGACCTTGTATATGAGTGGGCATTTTGGGAGAATGATTCATTGCAGCGAATATAAATAAAAAAATTATATTATAAAAAAATATAGGTGGAGTACACTATATATGTATATAAGTATAAATAAAAAAATTATATTATATACATATTTATAAATATTAAATATTATTTAATTCGTATGAATAAATAGAAAAAATAGATAAAAATAAAAGTAATTTAGATTTTATTGATAACTTTATATACATGTATATTATATAAATGTGAATAAGTATAAATAGAAAAAATAAGTACACATGTATGAACAATTAGAAAGAAAAAAGAAAAAAGTAAAAATTATTTAAAATTTTATAGATAAATTTATATATATATGTGTGTGTGTGTGTGTGTGTGTGTGTATAAAATGCGAATATATGAATAATGAGAAATGAGAAACAATGATAAATTTATATATATGTAGAAAACGAGAAATATATGAATATTGGAAGAAGAGAGAAATGAGAATAAAAGAAAAAAAACAGAATATGATAACAAAAAGTTATTTAAATTAAATTGTATAATGTGAAATGATTAAGGGCAAATTGATTTTTTTATATTAAAATTATGTTAAATGGACAACAAATATGGAGGGAGAGGCGGTGTGCATGGTTTTATAAAATATAAGTAAGTTATTTTGTATATATATTTTTTTTCACTGGGGGTTTGATGCTTATTTAACAAATCACAAAGGGGTAAATTCCAACTAGCCCAATAAAATTATTACTATTTCAATAGAACTCTTACTTTTCTTTTTTTTGCTAACATAATGTTTGGTTGTATTGAAAAAATTACATTTTTGGTCCCATTGGATGGGAGGTTTGCACTTTAGATACTTAAATTGACACTCATAGGACAAAAATTCTAAATTTTTTAACACATTCTGGATATAATCTCAACTTCTATTAGTGTTCAGGCAAAACAATTAAATTAAAAAAAATTAATTACTCAACAGCCCCAAAAATTTGATTTATTTATAAAAATTCCCCAAAATTTGAAATGCCCAATCAAACTTCATTAAAAATTTTTAAAAAAATAATAGAAAATTTTGAAAATATATAACAAAACCTCATAAAAAAATTAAAACTTTTATATATCAATATAAATATCATATATATATATGCAATATCAATATAAATATATATAAAATAAATATCATATAAATATATATACATATTATATCATATATATTTTATTATTATTCTGACAACAAAAAAATCACTCAATTCCATTTTCACCTCAAAAATTCAACAAAAAAAGTATTGATTTGATTGCTATAGTAAAAAAATATCTCTCACCAAAATACAAATAAATATACCAAAATACATAATTAAAATAATTTAATTATTTTTATATAAAAATTAAAAAATAAATTTATGTAAATAGACATTTATATATACATATATATACATTACCACCTATACATAATTACATATATACATACATTACATATATATTTATTTATTTATCTAAATATAGACATATATTTATTTATATATGTACACATATATGTATATATTACCTCCCAAGCCCACCCCACCCCCATCCCCAAAACAACAAGTCGTTATGGGTCATGGCAGCCATGAGCCGGTGGCATTGACCAGTTCGTGGCCATGGCTAGAGGCTACCCACATAGATTTGGTGGGTTGGCCATGAGTCAGGTGGTGGCCATGGCTTGTGGCAAGTCAACCTAGATTTGGGCAGGCTGACCGGCGGCCATGGCCGCCGCCTGGCCTATGGCCATGGTGGGAAGAATTTTATTTTATTTTTTTCTTTTTATAGTTTTTTACTTTTAATTTATCTTTTAATTTGTATATAAATTTAATTAAATTATTTTAATTATGTGTTTTGGGGGAATGTGAGCGATTTTTAGTTATATTTTGGGGAATAGTTAAAAATTAATTTTGGATAATGTTGGTACATTTGTATATGTTTTAGGAAAAATATTTTTTAATGTAGCAATGAAATTAAAGCTTTTTTGTTGCATTTTTGGGATGGAAATGGAATTGAGCGAATTTGTTTATTGTTAGAATAATAAAAAAAAATATATGATATATATAATATATGTATGTATATATTGAAAAATGAGGAAGTTTTGGGGATAATGAAGGATAGTAGAGGGTATTTTGAAAAAAAAAATATTTTTTTATATTTGGAGGCAAAATGATGTTGTGCAATATATAAATATATATATAAATAGATGTGTATATATATATATATGTATGTATATATAATATATTTGAAATTACAAAAAAAAAAAAAGGAAAGATATTGCCAACTAAGCAAGAAAAGACAAAAATGCTTACAAGGCTTGCCAACTAAGTATCAATTTTTTGATACTTATAGAACCAAAATTTTAATTTTTGAACAAATAGGGCAAAAATGCAAGTTGGGTAAAATTACAGGACGAAAATTGCAATTTTGCCTATACATTTTTACTTATTTATTTGTTGTTAATTAACAAATTTTAATCAAATTAACCTATATTAATTTTTTACTTATGTTATTTATTTAAAATCATTACATTATTTTGTTCAAAATAATTAAAAATATTTATTTATTTAAAATTATTAAAATTATATTGTTAGGATAAAATTTTAGATTTTATTTTTATTTAAATTATTTTTTTTATTAATAGATAAATTTAATTTTCTTATTTATACAGACACTCATTAAGGTCTCACAGGGTTCAAACTCAAGATTTCACACTTTTTGACTTATTTATTTTTTATTAATCAATAAATGCAACAAAAATTAGTTTAAATTAGGGGTTGTATGTTTATGAATTGAAGCATTTTGTTAAAATATTTTAGCAAAATGAGTTTTTGGAAGTGGGGTTGTGGAATGTGATGGTTGTTTGTTTGTATTTTGGGTCGTAGGTGGAAAATGAATTGGGAAAAAATTATTTATTTATTTGTATTTTATAAGAAAATAAGATATCATATCAATAACATTTTTATTGGGATGGTAGGGTGAAATTGATATTTTAAAATTACTATTGTGAGTATGATATTTTTATATCTTATTTTTATTCTTAAATGATTTATTTTAGTTAATAATTTTTTTATATTTAATAAATATATTCAACTCAATCTAATTAACTTATTTTAGATATGATTATCTTTTAATATTATTGAGATGTAACTTAAAAATAAAATCATATTTAATTAAGAGATGGATTTGATTTTTATTTTTATTTTATAATTAATAAATATGTTTAATTAAATTTGATTAAATTACTTTAGATATGTTGATGATTTTAAATTTTTAATTTCTTAATCCAACTTCAATTAAAAGATTATTTAATATTTAAAATATTATTAATAAAATTATTTAAATTATTATGAGTAATTTAAATAATATTAAATTTAAACTCCCAGGTTAAAGTTACAAATAAGTCCAAGGGTATTTTTTTCTGAAAAATTATCAAAACAACTTTTGAAGGATATATTTGAATTTTACTATAAATTTTCAACTGAAGTATACAAATTTGTTGAGGATGCTAACAATTCTTTAAATATTTAATTAAATATATGGGGATAAAAAATAATTTTATTAAACTTATAACTATATTACTAAGTTTATATTACAATGTCATGAGTATTTCAAAATAATTTCAAAATTTCCAACTATATTAAAGTTATAGAAGTTGATCAATTTCAAAACAATTTGCGTTAATCAAGTATAGAAAGTTTTCAAAAAGTGCATGTTCAAATTTTCCACAGTAATATATTATTAGTACAAAATATTTTAATTTTTAAAATAAAATTAATTACACATAAGGACTAAAGTTTTATATAAACAATTTTTCTAAAATTTTTTGTTCAAAAACAATGTCCTAATAAATAATAACAAAGAATAGAATTAAATTTTTAACCCCATAATAATACGTCATAATCCATCTTATAATATAAGAAAAAATAAATAATTTTTGTATATACTATTTATACACAAAATGGAGGGAGGTGCAAAAATTTAGAGGGAATAAAAAAATAATAGGGGAATTCATTTTTTGAGGAAAACTTATTTTTTTAAGGAAATAATATATGCAGAGCAACGAATTATTAAGAACAACCTGTTTTGGTCCATGAAAGTTATTAATTATTACATTTAATAATATACTTTAAGTTAATATTTTTTTTGCACTATATTAAACCACAAAAGTTATCTTCATTTTAGCAATTTATATAGTAAAACACCCACAATTAACATATAGATATATATAAGTTATAAAAATCTTTAACTAGCTAATACAGCGATTAAAAAATGAAATGTAACATTAACAAGTCTAACTTAAGGGACCGTTTTCTTTTCATTAAATATTATGGTAAACTAGATTCCTTTTTTTTCTTTTGCTGTTCAGGCATATAACCTTTAATTATTTATTTTAAGGAGTTTTTAGAATTTTTCTAAGAGAATATTGTAATAAATTATAATAAAAAATTAAATTCTTAAGCAACAAAATTTATAAGTCCAAATTATATGTTATTTAACTATTTCAACTATAATAGAAAGTCATTTAATAATTTAAAAAATTATATGTCAATTCTTCATATAATCTAAGATAAAAGAAGTTAAGTCTGCTATAAATTATTTATACAAAAAAATGGAGGAGCTAAAATTTAGAGGATTCAATAAAATGAAGAGAATTTATTATTATTAGAGGGAATAAAATTTTTGGAAGAAAACAAGTTAAATTATTATGTCAAACTATTAATAAAAATAATTATTAATATTTTTTGCGGGCCAAATTTTGGAGGGAAAAAAAATTGCATTGCCATCCAAATTCATTCAATAAATTTATACATATGTATAAAATAAGAATATATGAAATAATAAGAAATGAGAAATAATGATAGATTTATATATGTATAAAATGAGAAATATATGATGAATCTTCTTCAAAGCTTATTGAAAGTTATATATATATATACTATATATGTATATAAGTATGAATAAAAAATTATATTATATATTTTTATAAATATTAAATATTATTTAATTCAGAATGAATGAATAGAACAAATAGATAAAATAAAAGTAATTTAAATTTTATTGATAAATTTATATATATGTATGTTATATATGTGTGTGAATAAGTATAAATAGAAAAAATAAGTATACATGCATGAATAACTAGAAAGAAAAAAGATAAAAATAAAAATTATTCAAAATTTTATAGATAAATGTTTATATATAAATATGTATAAAATGAGAATATATGAAATAATGAGAAATGAGAAATAATGACAAATTTATATATATGTATAAAATGTGAATATGTGAAATAATGGAAGAAGAAAAAATTGAGAATAAAAAGAAAAGAAAAGAATGAAATGAAAAAAGAAAAATAAAAATAATAAAATATTATAATAAAAAATTATTTAAATTGAATTGTAAATATGTGAAATGATTAAGGGTAAATTGATCTTTTTATATTAAAATTATATTAAATAGGCAACAAATATGGAGGAGGAGGCGGTGTGCGCGGTTTTATAAAATATAAAGAAGTTATTTTGTGTATAATATTTTCATAGTAGGATTTGAAATTAAAACAAATATTTGAAATAATTATTTTAAATTAGATTGGCAGGTTGGATTGGATAGATTTGAGTTGGCAAGTTAACCAAATTAAAATTCGATCTATCCGAACTTGACTTGATATGATTCAGGTTGGGTTATTATTAAGCATTTTCAGGTTGTCATTTGGTTGGATTGGGTTAAAGTTGAGAAAATTAGTATTATAACCATTCTTCAACCCAACCTGAACCCGCATGACCCACCCAAATTGTCACCCCTAAATGACACCAATTTATTATAAAATTAGTGAAGCCCAATTAATTAAAAAGGAGTTGCTAAAGCCTAATGAATCAATTCTGCAATTTGATGTCAAACTCAATTCTTTACCAAATGACATTAATTTACTAAAAAATTGGTGAACTCATATTAATAAGAGAAAAGTTGTAAAAGCACAATTAGTCAATTCTTTAAATTAATATCAGATCTAATTCATTTTAAAATTCAATTTGTTAATTTACTAGGAGAATTATTAAAGCTCAATTAATGAAAAGGAAGTAGGTAAAGCCCAATTATCGAATTCTTCAAATTAGTATGAAGCCTAATTTGCCAATTCACTAAAATATTAATTAAGGCCAATTAGTAAAAAAAAAAAAACCAAAAGCTTGTCAACTCAAAGTAATCAATTATTTGAACTAATGTGAAGCCCAATTAATAAAAAGGATGCTTAGTTTCTTGAAAAAAAGTCCGATTCATCATTTAAGTTACTTCAAATTTGTTCAAGACCAACTCTTAAAATGAAGCCTAATTCACCACTTAATTTACTATAAATTTGGTCAAATCTATTTCATAAATGAAAACTCTCAATTCATTAAATAATTCACAAAACATTTATAGAGCCCAATATTTTAAAGAAGTTAGCTCAACCAATAGATTATTCACTTCAAATTTCTTCAAGCTCATTTTATAAAATAAAACCTAGTTCAATAATAATTCACTAAAAAATTGGTTAAGCCCAATTAACAAATTCCTTACATTATTGTAAAGCCCATTTCTTGAACAAAAGCCTAACCCACAAGTATTAGAAAAAATTTAATTTAATATTCATTTATGATTAGTAATGCAAATCATTGTTATCATATGTGTACAATTGATATTTGGAGGGAAGTTAATTAAAATTTAGTAACTAAAAACTTTGTTACAATATATTTTATTTGTAACAAATATTTTATTGTTACAAAAGGTACCAAATTTTGTTACAAATATATCTTCTTATATGACATAAAATTGTATATGTAACAAAATGGCATATTCCGTTACAAATTATTATTTAGATACGAATATAAAAAATTTAGGGTAACGAATTTGAGTTAAAGGTAACAAAACTTTTACTTTGTTACTCAAGAAAATGCTATTTGTAACAAAAAATCAATTTTTTTACAATAAATCTAACATATGTAATGAATTTTTCCTTTGTTACCAAAATTTTTGTTACATGAAGTGCAATTTGTTGTAGTGTGTAATAGTTCTTCGTCCATTGCCTTGACCCAAGATTCATTTTTAATGCTTCTTTGATGCTTCTAGGTTTTGTAAGAGATAGAAACATGACATTAATATAATTTGATGTTTTTTCCCTTATCTGAAATCATGGAGGGTCTCCAATTATGTTATCTATTGGATGGCTTGATGCATGTTTAAATTTTCTCAATTTTTCATCACCATGCTCACTAGAACTTCCATGCGTGGAACTTGTGATAAATTCATTACTTTCATATTTCTTTTTAGATTTCTTCTCTTGGTGATGAACTTCAATAACTTGGTCAAATCTTGAAAATTCGATGTTCAAGGTTTCCTTGGCAGCCAATGGGTTTGTTTCATAAACTTGGCATGAATAGTGCTTTAAACCACCTTTTTACGTTTGTTAAATGCTTTATACGCTTTGCTATGAATTGAGCAGGCAACAAAAATACCTTCATCAGATTTTAAATCAAATTTACCTTGTGGATCTCTATCATTGAGAATGCAGCCCATAGGGTGTCTTCTTGATGAATGGTCTTGGAAACACTCTATTGATGATGTAACATGTCGTGTTTATTGCTTCTCCCGAAAAGGACTTTGTGAGACTACATTCATTCAATATTAATATCGCCATTTACTGAGGGGCCTTATTTTTTCATTCAACTACCACATTTTGTTGGGGTATTTTGGGGGCAGAAAAAATCATGAGCATAGCCAACTTATTCATAGAAAGTACTAAAATCCATACTGTCAAATTTCATTATGTAATCACTTCTTATGGTTTTAATAGTATATTCTTTTTCATTTTGTATTTTCTTTGTGAGTGGAATAAAGGGCTTTAATGTATCATTCTTGTGAGAGAGAAAACGTACCCAGGTGAATTGTGAGAAATCATCCACAACTACAAAGACATATTTGCTTCCACCCAGTGACTGGGTGTTCATAGGTCTAAAAAGATCTAGATGAAGAAGATCTAGGGGTTTGGAAGATGACACATAATTTATAGATATGAAAGAGGTTTTTATTTACTTTCCTTTAACACTTGAATTATAGACTTTCTTTTTACTGAAACTTAAATTGGGGATTCCTCTTACGAGATTCTTTTTAACAATGTGGTGTAATAATTTCATGTTTGCATGACCCAGATGTCTATGCTAGGTCCAACTACGATTTTTTGATGTAATGAGACATTCTACCTTTTGGTTTGAGAGATCATCTAAGTTGATACAGTAAATGTTTTTATATCTGGTGGTAGTAAAGATGGTTTCATCGTCTTTTGAGACAATACAAAGTGAAGGTTTTAATTGTACTAGATATCCATTGTCATAATGTTGACATATTGTGTTCTAGTCCTTTTATTAACTAGATTAGCATGTATAACTACTCTATTGATTGAATGATATTCAATAAAATGATCATCTTAATCTTATGCATTTTTAATTTCTTCACATACATTTGGTTGAAACCCTCAAATCATAAAAGACTATAGGACTTGATCACGCATATGATGGTGATAATGAAACAAGTCTCTATGGTTATGATTTAAAAAATTTCAAGTTATAAAATCTTATGAGATAGGGCATTTAAGATTTAAATAAACTGGTACTAGTGATGCATATTCCAAGGAGTTGGATATTACCCTATTTCATGGGCAATCTATGTTAGATATGGATGCATATTAGGGGATACTTGTTAGAGAACAAGTTCACTAAAGGTCTACTTAGAGAATCTACTAGATAACTGTAGTAGCGTGTTGGTAGTGGCAGATCTCTAGCTTACAATAGTGTATATAACTAGTCCTTTGACTTAAGGTTCCACAGTAACCTTGTATTTAGGTCCTTGTGCTTTAATTTTTCTTTGATCATGTAGCAGGTCACCCGAAGCTTAGGTTGGGCACAAGCTACTTAAGTATAGAGGTTGGTGAGTTCCAAGAAGGGATCTATTTTACCTATCAATGAAAATGGGTTGGTCTTCTATGTGTTCTACGATTATCGATTCCAAGGAATCCTTATGCAAGGTGATATGACAATTTGGAAAAGGTGTTATCCAAAGTTGAGGTCATAACGATGAATTGAAATTAAGAATTGATACATAGTTATCGATGCTATTGGGGAGCAACAAGTATCTTGTCCTATGCCTCTTTTAGGAGATAGGAAATAGAAGGATCGTATTTGCACGACAAATGTAAGTGGTAATGGTTCATTTTGAAATAATTCATTTATCTAATTCATTGGGCTCCATGGGCTTATTGCTAGACATTGACTATGGAGTTGGGTGTTTTTCAATTAATGGAGATTAATTGATAGAGTTATTAGTTTAAAAGAGTATAAACTAAATCGAATATTTTTTTTATATTTAAAATATCACAAAGAGTTGTGAGTCTTTGTCTAATAAACTGGTGAACATAACGGGTCACACATAAAAGCTTAAGAAAACTCTTATTTGATAGGAGGAATTTCTAAGGAGTTAGAAAATTGCAAGTGGGCGGTTTCTGCATTTAGGGAGAGAGAGAGCAAGTTGACTAATTATCAATTGATCACTTTGGCTTAATTAATTTAAGTGTTAAATTAATCAAAATAGTTTAAAGAGTTGAATTAGACCAATTAAATTATGAAATTAATTTATTTGGTGCGATGTGACAATTTAGTTAGTCAAAGTCAACTTAAAGAGTTAAGTTTATTTAATTAACTTAAGGAGTTAAGTTAAATTAATTAAATTAAAGAGTTAATTTAATTAGCTAGGGAATTTATGTTTTGGAGGGAAAATTAAATGGAAAAGTGCATTTGAATTTATTGAGTTGGCATTTTTAATTTATGAAATTAAAATCCAATTCAAGCTAGAATTGAATCTTGCAAGTTGGCAAGAGTGGTCATGGTGTGAAGGAAGCTCCCAATAGCCCGCATTCACACTATAAATACCTATGAAGTGGCTGGCCATGCTTGTCCAATCCATGCTTCCATTTTATCTCCAAAAGGTAGCACGACTCATGTGTTGAGTGACTACTACCTGGATTTTCTCCTTTCACTCTCATCCTAAAACTACTTCCCCCCCCTCTCCCTCTCTCACCCTTATCATCTTCTTCCTCCATCCTATTCTAGCTAAATTTGGGAGGAATTGAGAGTTCTTCCTAGGTGTGTGGATCGCCATTAGAGGCTTCACACTTGGGAAGCATAGAATTGGAGATTGACTCTTCCATTGGTGGCCGATTTTTGGGGATTATTTTGGGAAATTTTGGAGCTGGCTTTCCTCCATATTTAGAGCCATTTTGAGGCTGTTTTGGAGGTCCTTTTGTGATCAAAAGTTGCTTTATTAAGGAGCATTTGGTGTGATGAAGTTTATCCTTGTAGTGGGGAGTGTTGATTTTACTTTGGAAGAGTCCAAGAGAAAGATATACACTGTTGAATTGATTTTCTTCAAAGGTAACCTTCTTGCTTGCAAATCCTAGCATATGACATGTTGACTAATCCTCATATTTGAATTACAAGTTAATTTTGCCTTTAATTTGGTTTTAATTATAGATCATTAATTGCCCATCTCTTCTCTACAAGTGATATCGAAGCCATCTTCATGTCTAAATTAGGATTTAGTTGAATTGGTTCATGTGATGAATTGATTCTAGATCTCCAAATCCTTGATTCAATTGATGAAGTTTAGAGTTTGGAGATCATGCATGTGGCTTTTGATGTGTAGAATTGAAATATGTCAATATGTGCTTAATTGTTAATTCATGTGTTGGCATGAGTTTTAATTCAAATCTTATGATGTTAAATGTTGATTCAGTATTGGATGATGTTATATGATGATATAACATGTTGTTTATAGCTTTGAGGTGCTTTCACTATTTTTTGGATCTAATTGGATTAGAGTTTCTTGATGTTGTTTGAAGAATGTTGATTCTTTCTTAGATTTGATTTTTGAAGTACATTAAGCACATGCATTTCCAATTTTAAAAGAGCTTATAATTTGGAAATTTATCATAATTTGTGTGAAATTGAGCTATAGAGGTGTCCATAGGGTTTTAGAGCATAAAAATTGCATAAAAGTATGCTTGGCATGGCCTTTTAGTGGTATTGGCAAGTTGCCGCCAAGGCCCAACTAGTAGTGGGTGCATTGTGTGTGTGTTTGCCACTTGGCTGGGCTGGCAGCCCAAGCAGCAGCTAGGCAGTGCTGCCATGAGGCGGCTTTGAGTGTTTTTTGGTGCATTTTTGTGTTCTTAATTTATGTTTCATGCAAATTTTGATGCACAAAAGATGTGTAAGTGTTTAAACAAAATGTTGGACATTTTTTGCTAGCTTTTAAAATCAAGTTTAAGTGCACACTTCAAGTTTGTGCAAAATGTGACGATAAAAGTTTTGCTTATTTTTGCCTTTAATTAATTATTTATGTGATAAGCATTTAATTATTGGATTGAATGTGAATTCTTGCTATTGTTAATTTAATTGTTGAATGGATGATGGATGAATGGGAATGAACATGAACCTTTAAATTGGTTTTAATCAAAGTTCAATATTGAATGAACGGGTTGTGTTAAATAGGACTTGCATGCCTCTTAATTTCTACTTTGTAATTGTTATATAAGTAGAACTTTAGGATTGAGGTTTTTTTTTATTCTTGTAAATTGTTGCAAGGACGCAAAGGAGGCCAAGATGATTAAGGAGGCTTGAAGACGCATGAATGTATGAAATATATTCATGTAATAGATAGGATCTATTTATTTAATCAACCCACCTAAAATCAACTAAGTAATGCACTTATGGCTTTAAGCACACTACTTGGTTAAGGCTCATGGTCATTTCACCTCAAGAGCATGCTAGGTATATTTACTTAGTTAAAATTCACCATGGTTGAGTTTATAATTAAAGATTGATTGGTAGGTCAAACTTAACACCTAATAGGATAAATGTTGCACGAGTCATAGGTCTATACGAGAAGTGAGGGAAAACACATCAGGGTTGTATAGAGATGCAATTGGCAATAGTTGCCTAACTTAGGATCATGAATGGATGTCTCATGAGTTGTGGGTCCACAAAGGATCATGAATGGATGTCTCATGAGTTGTGGGTCCACAAATGATGCCTTTAGACCTTGATTCTCATTAGGAAATGTGATTTCCTAAATTCCTTTCATGGTAAGGAATTTGATAAAATAGTGGGAGAAAAACATGCTTGAAAGTCCAATAACATGTTTTCAATATTAAATTCAATCAAATTCTTGTATTCTCATTTTTGCCTTCGTAGATTTGAGAAATCTTAAAATATGGCTAAATATCCACTAAGTATCATGTTGGAAATGAAAAACCTAATTGGCCTAAACTACTGTGATTAGCTTTGTAACTTCAAAATTGTTCTTGAGCTTAAAAAATGGACATATGTCTTATCTCAAAGTCCACCGGATACCATTGGCGAGGATGTTGACTGAGAGGCCTGTGAAACGCTCACAAAATGGGTAGAGGATGACCTCTAAACCCATTACCTCATGATGGCCTTTATGTTCTATGAGCTCCAGAAGTCTCATTAGCACATGAAAAGAACCGTTGAGATATACTTGCACCTACAAGAGTTGTATGGTGTACAAACTAGGCATGAAAGGTATATGCTATCTAAGGAGCTTTTCAAGGCTAGGATGATTGAGGGGTCTAGTATCTATGATCATGGCCTTAACATGATTGGAATTATTGAAAAGCTCACTATTTTGGAATTAGTAATGGACAATGATCTCTATGTGGATTTAACCCTCTAATCCTTGCCAAGTTCATCAGATCAATTCGTGATGAACTTTAACATGTCAAAACAAGAAGTCATGATCAGTGAATTGGTAAACATATTGGTAATTGCAGAGGCAATGATGAAAAAGAACAAGCTTTAACATTACTTCATTTTCCAAGTCTAAAGGTCTTTAGGGAAAGAAGAAAGGAATGAAGAGGAAGAAATGTTCTTCTTTGAAGGGAAAAGTGCAATTGAAGCTATCTAGAGGGGTTAAGAAGAAAAAAGAGGATACAAAAGATGTCACATATTTCTATTGTAGTGAAATAGGCCATAGGAAGTGAAATTGCAAAGGGTATTTTGCAACCCTTAGGAAAGGTATGAACTTTACTGAAGTGCACTTAACTACCAATTCTTCCTCATAGATATTTGATATCGCATGTGGTTCTTATCTTTGTAATTTGTTATAGGGGATGGAAAGAAGAAGAACTCTAAGTGATGAGGATATAATCCTATGCCTTGGCAATGGTGTAAAGGTTGTGGCCAAGGTTGAAGGCGTTATCAAATTAGACTTAGTGTATCCTTGAATGATGGAGATGGATTAGGATCCAAATATAAAAAATAAAATGGGAAAAAATAGAACCTATCATCTCATCCTATGGATAAAAATCATGCACTAAATGAGGATTAGATGGAAAAAAAAATTACCTTTGTCAATAAACACAAAGGATTGCACTAGATCACTCCAACAACTCCTCCAAAGGATGATCTACAAGCTCCAACGGTTGAATTCAATTGCTCCCTTTGCAAAGATCCAAAAAATACGAAAATTTGGCACACCAAATCATCTCTGGACCAGCAAGCTTGTGACAAAAAATCACTGAAAATCGCAGCTTCTAGATCATCCAATCGGTCCACCAAAATCAGCCATAAAATGGTTCATTAATGAACTTCTAAGTTCCCCAAGTGTTGAACCTCTAGTATAAAGTCCACACACTTAGGATAAGCTCTCAATCAATCTCACTTTTGCTAGATAAAGAGAGGAAGATGGTGGTAGGAGTGATGATTTTGGAGGAGAGAGAGAGGAGAGAATTTTGGTGTGATTATTCAACACATGAATTATATTACAATTTTGAAGGAAAAATGTGAGGAATGCTCACTTGCACAAATGGCCAACCACATGGCATAGTTAGAGGAGGGGATGGAAGCTCTTAGATGCTTCCATCACAACCTTCATGTATGGTGGCCAACTTGCCAACTTGTCAACTTATGTGTGCATTTGTATTTCATATGCATTGCATTTCAATTAATATTTACATTTCATTTCGTGAAATAAAATGCCTCACATGGACTCTTTCGTTTGATTTCCCACTGAAACTCAAATTCTCAATTTAATTAAATTAACTCTTTAATTTAATTAATTTAACTTAACCCCTTAAGTTAGTTAACTTAACTCTTTAAGTTAATTAGAGTTAACTTGGCTCCTTAAGTTAACTAATTAATTATCATATGGCATCAATTAAATTAACACTTTAATTTAACTTCTTTAATTATTTTTGATTAATTTGACACTTAAATTAATGAAGCCAAATTGAACAATTAAAATATTCAACTAATTCTCTCCAAAACACACCTAGTCATGAATTTTCTAACTCTTCAGAAAATTCCTCATATCAAATAAAATTTTTTTTAGGCTTTTGTATGTGACCTATTAGGTTTATCCGTTCATTGGACATGGGTTCACAACTCATTGTGATATTTAGAATATTGAAATATTCACACTAGTTTGAACTCTTTTAATTGAAGAATACCCAATCTCCATGGTTGATGTCTAGCAACAAGCCCATGGAGCCTAACTAATTACATGAATGAATCATACCATGATGAACTATTATAGTTTGCGTTTACCATGAAAATACGATTCTTTCTTCTCCTATCTCCCGAAAGAGGCTTAGGGCAAGATATTTGTCTGCTCCCTAATAGCTTATATAACTATGTCCCTACATCTAATGCTTGATTCCCCTTTATGAGCTAAACTTTGAAAAACACCTTTTTCAAATTTTCATATTACTTCACGCAAGAATTTTTTAGAGTCGATCATTACAGAATACATAGGGGATATACCTATTCTTCATAACAACAAGGATATGGATCCCATCTTAGATTTTAGATACCTTTGTGCTTAAGTAGCTCGTGCCCAATCTCACCCTATACAACTTACTACGTGGTTGGGGAAAAGTCAAAGCATAAGGATCTGAACAAGGCTACTATAGATTCTTAGGTCCAAGGACTAACTATGTGTATTATTGTAAGCTTGAAAACTTGCCACTACCAATTTACCACTATAGCTCTTTAGTGGGTTCTCTTGGCGGGTCTTTCGAGAACTTGTTCTTTGAGAAGTACCCACTAACATATATCTATATCTCACATAGATTGCCTATTGAACAAAATAATATTCAACCCTTTGGAATATGCATCGTTAGTGCAAATCTGTTTGAATTTTAGATGCCCTATCTCATAAGATTCTATGACTTGAAATACTTTACAATCATGATTGTAGAGACTTATTTCATGATCACCATTATTTGTGTGACCAAGTCCCATAGTCATGTATGATTTAAGGGCTTCAACTAAATGCAAGTGAAGAATAAAAAACATAAGATAAAGATGGCTATTTAATAAGAATATCATTCAATCAAGATTGTATCATAAGAGGAGTAGTTTTACACACTAATCTAATTTTCTTCTAGGGTACTATTCCAATAATCTCCAATTTGCTCTAAAGCTAATTTCCCATGGCCTTGAGGCCCATCTTCTCAAGACGTCCTTCAAAGACCTTTCACGTTAGGAGTTTAGTCAATAGATCTGCTATATTCTTTTTTGAGGCTACCCTCTCCACTCGGATTTTACCTCTATTAAGGATCTCACGGATTAAATGACAATGACCCAAAATATGCTTGGATCATTGATCAAATCTTGGCTCTTTTGCTTGTGCAATGGCTTTGTTGATGTCATGAAAGATAATAACTACCTCTACAATGCTAAGCACTATATCCAATTCTTAGATGAAGTTTTTCATCCAAACACCTTTTTTTGCAATTTTCGAAGCTGCAATATATTTTTCTTTAGTGTTATAGTTGGTCGTGGTATGTTGTTTGGAACTTTTTCAACTCTCCACACCACCATTGAGGTAAAACATAAATCCTAAGGTAGATTTATGGTCATCTTCATCGGATTGAAAACTAGAATCTAGAAACCCTTTAAGTCTCAATTTTTCATTGCCATAAACTAAAAATAAATCCTTAGTTCTTCTCAAGTACATAAGGATAGCTTTTATGGCTGCCAAGTGACTTTCATCGGGGTTGGACTGAAAATGGCTCATAACACTTAGAGTGTGTGCTATATCCAGTTTAGTATATTGAAAGGCATACATTATGCTTCCTATCGCGGATGCATATAGTATGTGGGACAATTTTTCTCTCTCATCTTTAGTCTCAGTGGCCATTGACTTGGAGAGACGAAGACCATGTCCTATAGAGAGGAATCCTTTCTTGTATTCTTTCATATTAAACCTTATTAATATTTTGTCGATTTACCTAGTTTAGGAGAGCCCTAATATTCTCTTTGATCTATCTTTATAGATCCAGATCTTAATATGTATAATATTTCTCCTAAATCGTTTATAGAGAATTGTGAAGATAACCATACTTTAGTTCACTCTGACCCTTCTTTCTCATTCCTAATGAGAAGGATATCATCAACATAAAGTGCAATAAACTTTATCAAACCCCTACTGGCCTTTTAGTATAGACAAGGCTCATACGCATTTTTTATGAAGCTAAACAATTTGATTGTCTTATTGAAACGTACGTTTCAACTTTGGGAAGCCTGCTTTAGTCTGTAAATGGATCTTTGGAGTTAGCAAACCTTTTGTTCGCTCCCTTTGGACATAAAACCTTGTAGTTGCTCCACATATATTTCTTTTTCAATGTTTCATTGAGAAAAGCAGTTTTTACATCCATTTGCTATATCTTATAGTTGTAGTAAATAGCTATGGCAAGTATAATCTTAACGGACTTAGGCATAGCGACTAGTGAAAAGGTTTCCTCAAAATCAATATTGGGTTTTTAAATATAACCTTTTGCCACTGGTCTAGCTTTAAAGGTCATTACCTCTCCATCAATTCTTAGATTTTGCTTGTAGATTCACTTGTTACTAATGGGTACTATACCTTCTGGTGGAACTACCAAAGTCCATATTTTGTTGGAGTAATTGGAATTTATTTTGGATTTTATGGCCTTTACTCAATGTCTTGAATCTTTATCTAACAAGCTTGCTCATAGGTCTTTGGATCATTATCTGTTTGTCTTGTCTCATGAAAGAATTTGAACCTTTCGAGTTGTTTCTTGTTTAGTTTGACCTTTTAAGAGATTGTGTGTTAGGATTGAGATGCTCTATTATTTCTCTTACTTGTAAGGTATTAATCATCTTGAACTCCATTAAGTTTAATAATAATGCGTTTTCTATCCAATAGAAACTCCTTTCCCAAAAAAGTGGTGTTTCTCAAAACAGACACCTTTTGTTTTGAGGAATCATAGAAATAATCACCTAAAGACTTTTTTGGGTATCGCACAAACTTACAAAAAGTGGATCTCATATCCAACTTGTCTCTTACTAATCTCTTAACCTACGTGGGAGGCCCCCAAACTCTTAAATAAGAGTAAGAGAGTGCTTGGCCATACCACATCTCATATGGTGTCTTTGGCATTGACTTTGAGAGTACCACATTTAGTAACCTTGCAGTTGTCTCAAAGATGTATCCTCAAAAGGATATAGGCACATCTGTGAAGCTCATCATGGAATGTATTATGTCCAATGAGGTATAGTTTATCCTCTCAGCTACTTTATTATGTTAGCCCGGGTGGAGTCCATTATGAGATAATCCCATTCTCTTTTAGATAATTCAAGAAATATGTACTTAAGCATTCACATTCTTGATTTGAACGAAGTGCTTTAATATTAAGTCCTTGTTGCTTTTCTACTTCATTCTTATACTTTTCAAACTTTTCAAAAGTTTAGGACTTATTCTTTGTAAGATACACATGTTCGAACTGAGTATGATCATTAGTGAAGGTAATGAAGTAAGAATAGCCTCCTCTTGCACTAACTCTTAGTGGTTCACAAATTTCCATATAGATCAAATCCAATGGATTTGTGGTTAGCTCCATTTACCCCCAAAAAGGAGCTTTGGTCATTTTTTTTTTTCAAAACATGATCATAAGTAGGAAGATCCTCTATGCCTCTAATATTTAGTGCTTTGAGGGCTATATTTTTGAAAATATGTCTAAGTCTTGAATGCCACTAAGTGGAACTTTCTTGGTTATCTAATTTTCTTTTACTTTGTTGAATATGCGTGAGTGTTGGTTGAAAATCTAAAATGTATAATCCATTACTAAGTATACCCATTGCATCAAAAGAACCATTTTTTATTACTTTCAATTTCCCATTTGATATTGAAAAATTAAATCCTTCATTATCCAAAATGGAAATTGAGATAATATTTTTCGCAAGAGTTGGTACATAGTAATAAGGATATAGTACAATAAAGGGGTTCCCTAACTCTAACTTCATAATGCCTTTAACTTTAGCTTTAACTTTTGCTCCATTCCCAAGGCGTAGCTTCAAATCCTTATCACTTGGACTCATTTTCCTTTCCATCCTTTGTAACAAATTATAAAGGTGAGAACCACATGTGGTATCAAATACCTATAAGGAAGAATTGTTAGTCGAGTGCACTTCAATAATTATGTACCTTTCCCAAGGGTTGTAAGATATTCCATGCAATTTCGCTTCCAATGGCCTATCTTACCACAGTAGAAACAAATGGCATTTTTCTTATCCTTTTTTTTCTTCTTAACCCACTTGGACAGTTTTAATGCTCTCTTTCCCTTTGAAGAATAGTTTTTCTTATTCCTACTTTATTTCTTCTTTCCCTTTTAGCCTTTAGACTTGGAAGAAGAAGTAAGCATTAATGGTTTGTCTTTTTCATAATTGTCTTGGCCATTATAAACATATTGACAATTCATTGATTGTGACTTCTTGTTTGGACATATTAAAGTTCATCATGAATTGGTCAAATAAGCTAGGTAAGGATTGAAGGATTAAATCTACATAGACGTCGTTGTCCATAACTACTTCTAAAGTAGTGAGCTTCTCAATATGCACAATCATCTTAAGCCCATGATCATGGACACTAGAGCCCTCCGTCATCCTAGTCCAAAAGAGCTCATTTGAGTACATGTATCTTTCAATCTTGATTGTAAACCGTACAGCTCTTGTAAGTATAAATATACCTCGGAAGCATTTTTCATATGCTCATGAGACTTTTAAAGCTCATTGAACATAGAGGTCATCATGAGGTAATGGGTTTGGAGGTCATCCTTTACCTATTTAGTGAATGTTTCACATGCCTCTTGATCGGCATCCTTGCCTATGGTGTCGGGTGCACTTTGAGTTAAGACATGTCTATTTCTTAAAGTCAAGAACAATTTTGAGGTTAGGAAGCTATTGTGGTAGTTTACTTTGATGGGTTTATTATATTCCAATATGATGCTTAGTGAATTCTTGGCCATGTTTGAGATTTTGCAAATCTATAAAGGCAAAAAAGAGAATATAAGCATGTGATTAAATTTAATATTAGAAAATATATTTATAGATTTTTCAAGTATGTTTTTCTCCCACTATTTTATCAAAGGAAATCATATTTTTTTTGTGAGAATCAAGGTCCAAAAGGCATCATTTGTGGACCTATGACTCATGAGACCTCTACAAATGATCCTAAGGTAAGCAACATTTGCTAATTACATCTCTATGCAACCCTTGATGTGTTTTACCTCACTTTTTATGAAGACCCATGACTCGTGCAACATCTACATAACTAGGTGTTAAGTCATACATATAAATCAATCTTTAATTATAAACTCCACTATGTTATTCTACAACTTGTGAGATAATGCAACAATAAGTTTTAAATTAAAGTACATCATATGTCAAGAAATGACCATAGCTTTCTAGTAATAAAGTTTCCTACGACTCATGAGCTAACACAAAATTAGGGTAGCATCTCATGTCACCTCTTATTGGAAAAAGGCATGGATTAATTAAAACTCCTTTTAATTTGTATCTAATTTAACTTAATATTTTGGAAAACATAGACTTCTCTAAGTTGAGGGTTGTTTTTGCTATGAAAGATCTCATCAATATTATGGTCCCTTATTTAGATTTTCTATATCCTAACCTTGTATCTCAAACATCAATAGGAAGAAGAAAAGCAAAAATAAGTAAATGCATCTAACATGCTCTTAGGATGGGATGGTCATGACCTTTAGCCAAGTAGTGCACTTGGAGACATAGTGTGCTATTTAGTTGACTTCAAATGGATTGATTAAATCCTATCTATTACATAAATATATCCCATACATTCTTGGGTCTTCAAGCCTCCTTGATCCTTTTAGCTTCTTTTATCTTCTTACAACATTTACAAGAGAAAAGAGATCCTAACCCCTAGAGTCCTACTTTGATAACATTTACAAGGTAGAAAATCAAGAGACATGCAATCCCCTATTTAATACAATCCTTTTCAAACAACTTTGAAACAAATAAAACCAATTTAAAGGCTCATGTTCATCCCCATTCATTCATTATCCATTCAATAATTAAATGAATAATAAACAAAAATGGATATTCAATCCCACCAATTAAATACTTATCTCACAAACAATTAATTAATGGGCAAAAATAAGTATAAATCTTTGTACATCACATTTTTGCTCCTAATTGAAGATTAACTTAAACTTGACTTTGAAAGCTAAGAAAAATGTCCACTGAAATACTTGCACAACTTTTGTGTATCTACATATGTATGAAAAATGAGTTAGAAGCATAAAATATCACAATTTGGTGCTAAAATTACCATAAGGTAGCCTTGGCATGGCTGTTGCCCATAGCCACCTGCCTAGGTGCGCACGCAAGGGATGCTTGCTGCTTGTCGGGTTGGGCAGTTGGGCGGCAACTTATGCCTAGCCTCCTAATGGCCACCTTTTGGTCCTTATATTGTGGGTTTTGTACACCAAACTATTATGGACACTTCTGCAACTTATTTTCACACAATTTAGACAAAATTTTAGATTAAAAACACCTTTTAAAATGAAAATTCAACTGCTCAAACATACTTTAAAAGTCAAATTTAAGTGAGAATCAACATTCTTCAAAAATCCCTAATTAACTCCAGTCCAATTAGATCCAAAAGTAGTCAAAATACTTTAAAGCTATAATTAACAGACTATATGAACATGTAACATTATCCAATGCTATATCAACATTTAATATCATAAGATATCACTAAAAATCATGCCAACATATGAAATAACACTTAAACACATATTGACATATTTCAATTCAACAAATATAGAGTCACGTATAAAATCATCCAAATACTTAAATTTATCAATTGAATCAAGTGTTATGAGATCTAGAATTAATTCATCACATGACTCAACCCACTAAAATCCTCATTTATGCATGAAAATGGCTTTGATACCACTTGAATGATGGAGATAGATTGGGATCTAAATATAAAAACCAAAATAGGAAAAAATAGAACTAATCGTCTCATCCCAAGGATAAAAATCATGCACTAAATGAGAATTAGAGGGCAGAAAATTTACCTTTGTAATTAGAAACAAAGGATTCCACTAGATCACTCTAAGGATTCCTCCAAAGGATGATTTACAAGCTCTAATGATTGGATTCAATTGCTCATCTTCCAAAGCTCCAAAATTTGGCAAATTTGGCACACCAAATTGCCTCTAGAACAACAAGCTTGTCAAACCCTAGGCCTGCAAGCCCATTGTATACGAGAATTATCTCCAAACTCACCAAGTGCATCCTAAAATTGTGCTATGATTTCTGGGATATTTAATTGATGCACATGAGTTCATTGGCTAAAGTTTATATGCCAGTCACTCTTTCAATATTTGGTCCTTGTGGGATGGGGTATCACAAACATCCCTCTTTTCGAACACGATGTCTTTGTTGTGGCATGACATAAATCTATGATCAGTCACCAGGCATTGGGACTCCAGAGGTGGCTCTTATAGGATCAAGAGATGGCTCTTACAGGATCAAGAGATGGCTTTTGGGTGTGTAGCATTTTGTTCCACAGGTTCAAGAGATGGCTCCCACATGCATAGCACTTTAGCTCATATAGCATTTAGCTCTTGATAAGAGTGAAAGAATAAGGACCTAAACATAAGGTTACCATGGGCTTTTAAGTCTAAAGACTAATTATATGCACTATTGTAAGCTAGAGAACTTGAGACTACCAACTTGCCACTATGGCTATCTAGTGAATTCTCTAGGTAGGTCTTTAGTGAACTTGTTCCATAACAAGCACCTGCTAACATGCATCTATGTCTCACATAGATTGCTCACGAAATGGAGCAATATCTAACCCTATGCAATATGTATCATTAGGGCAAGTCTGTCCGATTCTTAGATGCCCCATATCTTAAAATTTCTTTCAAATGCCTTTTTGATTTTAGGGGTTTATATAGTGGATTTGCTTTATTCTCTTTTAAGGCAACTTTATCCACTCGAATGTCGCCTCTATCAATGTGAAAGAGGTGTAATGCTAAGGATTCAATTTAAAACATTTAAAAACAGAAATCTAACTTAGATTACACCATTACAAGGATCTAAATCATGTCTATATAATGGATTAAGGTCATATTGTTACATCTCAAGCAAAATCCAACCAAAACTTGAAGTTGTGCTTCTTTTCCCGAAAGCAGACTGCATCTGGCGCAGCAAGGTGTGATCAACTTTTGATTGGGCAAATCACCTCGGATTCAAGCCAAATCTGCAGAAAAATTTTTCCAGCTCAATGGAGAATGTCCAGTAAAAATCATTCAGCTCCAAAATGCTCTTTAAATGCCTAGAACAGATTCCAAAAAGTCATTGCTGGAACACAGGATCACCAAAACCAAGCAATCCAAAATCCGTCTTGCCTCTAATGCCAACGTCAACACACCAATGGACAATCCTTTTATCCTCAATTTAGATGCAAAAATGAAGTATAAAGAGAGCTGGTAAGATTTTGAAAATGAGAGAGAGGTGAAGACGAGAGTGAAGCCTCGAGTCATGAGAGACTAACTTTTGGAGGGCAATTTTGGTTCTAACTTTTAGATGCACAAAATGTGTGTATGATCTTAGCTTGGCCGCCCTATCACTATATCTATATATAGAGGGAGGATGGTGTGATACCAAGGTGGCATCACACCTTCCTCAAGGTGGGGGGTGCCTCCTAAGCATGCCAACTTGCAAATATCTTGCAAGTTGCATGTTAATTTGTGTGAATTTGAATTTCATTTGGAATCTACATTTTATCTAATGAAATGTCCACCAAATAAATTTTAATTCCACCCCAAATGAATGTTTCATTTGAATTCTCCCTCCAAAATCATTTCTTCATTTTAATTAAATTAAACACTTTAATTTAATTAAACTTTAACTTAATCTTTAAGTCAACTAACTTAACTCTTTAAGCTAGTTTTGTTAACTTAACTCTTTAAGTTAATTTGATCAATTGATAGTCTTGTTGCACCAAATTAAATTAACACTTAATTGGTCTTAATTCAACTCCTTAAATTAATTAGTCAATTTAACAATTAAATTGATCAAGCCAAAATGACTAAAAATTGTGCCAACTGATTCCTTCAATTTTTGGCCACTTTAGAATTCTTTTAACACTTAGAAAATTCCCCTCAACATTTAGGATTGTCATTGACTTTTGTGTGTGACCCATTAGGTTTTACTACTCATTGGACATGGGCTCACAACCTTTGTGACTATAGAATTTCATACATTCACATTAGTTTAAACTCCATTAAACGAATTGATTTAATTCAATTAATTTCTATTAATTGAAAGGTACCTAATCTCCGTGGGCGATGTTCAACCTCAAGCCCATCGAGTCCAACAATTGGTCGAATGATGCTTTTGATGAACTATTCTAACTCTACGCGCACTATGCAAATATGATCCTTCTATCTTTTATCTCTATGAAAGAGGCTTAGGGCAAGATATTTGTCAACTCCTTAATAGCCTTGATACTATATATTTATTCTTAACGTTTGATTTCGATTTGTGACCTCATCTTTGGAAAAACTTTTTCCAAATTGTCACACAGCCTTGGCCAAGGATTCCTTGGAATCAATCATCATAGAATGCATAGAAGATGCATTCACTGTTCACAAAGACAAGGATTCAGATCCCATCTTAGATCTCATAAACCTCCACGTCTAATTGGCTTATGCCTAATCACCACTAGAATGCCTGCTTAGTGACCAAAAGTGGAGTCAAAGTATGAGGACCTAAACATAAGGTTACAATGGATCTTTAGATCAAAGGACTAATTATATGCACTAGTATAAGCTATAGAACTAGCTACTACTGACTTACCACTATAACTATCTAGTAGATTCTTTGGGAGAGTCTCTAGTATCTTGTTCTCTAATAAGCATCCACTAATATGCACGCACATCACATATGGTTTGCTCATGGAATAAAGCAACATCCAACCCTTGGATTATGTATTGCTAGTGCAAGTCTATCCAAATTTTAGATGCCTTGTCTTATAAGATTCTATGACTTGGGATATTTAAGATCATGATCATGTAAGACTTATTCCATGATCACCACTTAGTGCATGACCAAGTCCTATAGTCTTGTGTGATCTAAGGGCTTCAACCATATGCTAGAGAAGTAATATAAGTATAAGATGAAGATGACCATTTATAAGAAATATCATTCAATCAAGATTGTATCACAAGTGACATAGTTTATATGCCAATATTATTAGCTTGTGGGGTACTATTCCAACACAATAATCTCATGGATCAAATGATAATGCCTCAAAATGTGCTTGGATTGTTGATGAGATCTTAGCTCTTTTGCTTGCTAACCACTCTGTTATTGTCACAAAAGACAACAACTAGCTCTGCAATGCTAGGCACTATATCCAACTCTTGCATGAATTTTTTCTTATCCAAAAACCTTTATTAGCATTCTTGAAGCTGCAATATATTCTGCCTAGGTGATAAAATTAGTTGTGGTGTCTTGTTTGAAACTCTACCAACCTATTATGCCTCTATTAAGTCAAAATATAAACCCAAAGATGGATTTGATGTCATCTTCATTGGATTGGAAACTTGAATCCGAAACCCTTCAAGTTTCAATTTCCATTACCCTAAACTAAAAATAAATTCTTAGTTCTTCTCAAGTACTTGAGGATAGCTTTTTCGACTTTCTAGTGACTTTCATTAATGTTGGATTGAAAGTGGCTCACAATGCTTAGAGCATGTGCTACATTTGGCCTAGTATATTAAATGACATATATTATGCTCCCTACTGTGGCATAAGGTATGTGGGACATTGTTTCTCTCTCATCTTTAGTTTTAGGAGCCATAGACTTGGAGAGATGAAGATCATTTCTAATGGGAAGGAATCCTTTGTTGGATTTTTCCATACACAATTTTTTTAGTATCTTGCCAACATATAGGGTTTGGGAAGGCCCCAACATCCTCTTAAATCTATCTCTATAGGTCCATATTTTGGATACATAAGTTGCTTCTCCTAAATCCTTTATAGAGAATTGCGAAGATAACCATGCTTTAGTATACTTTGACACTTCTTTCTCATTTCCAATGAGAAGAATATCATCAAAACAAGCACAATAAATTGTATCAAACTCTTACTTGCCTTTTTGTACACACAAGGTTCATCCACATTTTTGACAAAGCCAAACAATTTGACTATCTTCTCAAAATGTATGTTCCAACTTTAGAATGCTTGTTTTAGAATGGACCTTTGGAGTTATCAAAGCTTTTGCCCATTCTATTTGGATGTAAAATCTTGTGGTTACTCCATATAGATTTCTTCCTCAATGTTTCCATTGAGAAAAATGATCTTTACATTTATTTTTCATGTCTCATAGTTATAATATGCGGCTATGGCAAGCACAATCCTAATGGACTTAGGCATAGTGACTACTGAAAAGGTTTCCTCAAAATTAATACTGAGTCTCTGAGTATAACTCTTTGCTACCAGTCTAGCCTTAAAGGTTGTCACCTCTCTATCAACTCTTTACTTTTGCTTGTATATCTATTTTTAATCAATGGATACTATATCCTCTGGTGGATCTACCAAAATCTATACTTTGTTGGAGTACATTGAGTCCATTTTGAATTTCATGACCTCAAGCTAATATCCCAAATCTACGTCTAATATAGCTTTCTTATAGGTCTTTGGATTACTATCCACTTAGCCCGTTCCATGAAGAAATCCAAACCTTTTCAATTGCTTCTTGATTTGGTCTAGCCTTTTTAGAGGTTATGTGCTAGGTTCAAGATGTTCTTTTATTTCTATCATTTGTGGTATTATAAGATCATTTTAAACTTCATCAAGCTCAAAGATAATTTCATTTCTATACAATAGAAATTCCTTTTCCAAAATGGTGGTGTTCCTTGAAACAAACACCTTTTGTTTCGAGGGATTGTAAAAGTAATAACTAAAGACTTTTTGGACATCCCACAAACTTGTACAAAGTAGATCTCACATCCAACTTGTCTCCCACTAACTTCTTGACATATGTAGGAGACCCCCAAAATCTTAAATAAGAGTAAAAAGGTGCTTTCCCATACCATATCACATGTGGTATTTTTAGCACCAACTTTGAAGGTGCCACATTTAGTAGCCTCAACATCATATCTAGGGCATGTCCCCAAAAGGTTATAAGCACATTGATGAAAATCATCATGGAATGTACCATGTCGAACAAGATATGATTTCTCTTTTCGGCTACTCCATTAGGGTATGCCTGATGGAGTCTATTGTGATAGAATCTTATTCTCTTTTAGATAACCAAAACATTTGGCACTTAAGTATTCTCTTCCTTGATCTAATTGAAAAGCTTTAATACTAAGTCTTTGTTGCTTTTCTATTTCATTCATATATTTTTTGAACCTTTCAAAAGCTTTGAACTTGTACTTCATAAAATATACATGTCCTATCCAAGTATGGTCATCTATGAAGGAAATAAAGTAAGAATAGCCTCATCTAGCACTAACTCATAGTGGTCTACAAACATCTATGTGGATCAAATCCAAAGGACTTGTGGTTCGCTTCATTTTCCCTACTGAAGAAGCTGTGGTTATTTTTTCTTTTAAACAAAATTCACAAGTAGGAAGATCCTCTATGCCACTAACATTTAGTTCTTTGAGGGCTTCTATTTTGTTCATTCTATTTTTGAAAATATGTTCAAGTCTAGGGTGCCACAAAATGGCACTTTCTTGGTTATGTAATTTTTTTTTACTTTATTGAATGTGCATTAGTGATGGTTGAGAATCCAAAATGTATAATCTATTGTTAAGTATACCTCTTACAACTAAAGAAGTATTCTTTTTTACCTTCAGTTTCCCATTTGATATTGAAAAATCATATCCTTCGCTATCAAAAATGGGAATTGAAATGATGTTCTTAACTATATTTGGTACATGGTAACAAAAATCTAATACAAATAAGGAGTTCCCTAAGTCTAACCTATTTTATGCCTTTGGCTTTGGCCGCAACTTTTGGTTCTTTGCCAAGGTAGTGAATCTTATCCCTATCATTAAGATTTGTTCTTTTTCTATTCTTTACAACAAATTACAAAGATGAGGACCACATGTAATATCATATATCCATGAGGAGGAATTTATCCTTGCGTTCACTTCAAAAGTATATACCCTTCCCAAGAGTTGTAAGATATTTCTTGTAATTTCATTTCCAACGACCTGTTACATCATAGTAGAAACAAATGTCACCTTTTTTATCCTCTATAATCTTCTTGACTCCACTGGACACCTTAAATTTTTGTTTCCTCTTGAAAAAGAATCTTTTTCTTCTTGCTTTTAAAGCATTTAGAGTGGGGGGAGGAAGCAATCATAAGAGGGTTTGCCTTTGTCATGGTTGTGTCTACCTAGATCAATACTTTAGTGAAATAAACTCGGCAAGGATGTGAGGTTCAAATTTCCATTAAGATCATTGTCCATCATTATGTCCAAGTTGAAGAGCTTCTCAACAAGTTTAATCATCTTTAGATTGTAGTTGAGGACAGATGATCCCTCAATCATCCTAGCTTGAAAAATCTCATTTGACAAGATGAACCTCTCATACCTTGTTTGCTATACAAATCTTGTAAGCAATAGACCGAGGTAAGTTTTATGTGTTCGTGAGACTTTTGAAGTTGATAAATGCTATCATGACACTAAAGGCTAGAAGGTGATCTTCAATGCTTTCGTTAACATTTCATGTGTCTTTTAACTCATGTCAATCCCTCGGCGAGGTTAGTTTGTTGGTTTCCAATATAATGCTTAGTGGATTTATAGCTATTCTTGAGATTTTTTAAATCTACATGAGCAAAAGAGAGAATATAAGAATTAGAATGAATTTTGATATTAAAAACATGTTCATGGACTTTCAAGTATGTTTTTCTCCTATTATTTTATTAAATTCCTCACCCTCTAAAGGAATTTGGAAAATCTCATTTCCTAGTGAGAATCAAGGTCTAAAGGCATCGTTTATGCACCCATGACTCATGAGATATCCATAAATAATCCTAAGGTAAGCAACTTTTACTAATTGCATCTCTATGTAACCCTTGATGTGTTTTCACTCACTTTTCATGTAGATACTCGACTCGTGTGACATCTACACTATTAGGTGTTAAATCGTACCTACCAATCAATCTTTAATTATAAACTCTATTATGTCATTCCATGACTCATGAGACAATGCCATTGTGAGTTTTAAGTTAAAGTGCATCATATGCCAAGAAAGTGAGCATAGCTTTTCTCCAAAAATGTTTCCCATGACTTTGAGCCAACACGTAAATGTGTTAGCATATTATGTTACAAATTGTAGGTAGAAAGTTTGGATTAATTAAAACTCCTTTGAATTTGTGCTCAAATTCACTTTATATTTTGGAAAAACTTAGACTCCTCTAATTTGAAGGTTTTTCTTGCTTTGAAAGATCTCATCAATTTTAATGTCTCTTATTTAGGCTCTCTATATCCTAATCATGCATCCTACATATCAATAGGATAAAGAAAAGTATGAATAAGTAAATGTGTCTAACATGCTCCAAGGGCGGGATAACTATGAGCCTTAATCAAGTAAGGCACAAAGAGCCATAAGTGCACTACTTAGTTAATTTTAAGTAGGCTAATTAAATCCTATCTATCACATAAATGTATTCCATACATTCATGGGTCTTCAAGCCTCCTTAATCATCTTGATCTCTGCAACATTTACACAGAAAAGAAATCCTTACCCCTAGAGTTCTACTCTCATAATATTTACAAGGTAGAAAATCAAGTGGCATGCAAGCCCCTATTTAATACAATCCTTTTCAACAACTTGAAACAAATAAAACAATTTAAAGGCTCATGTTCCTCCTCATACATTCATTATCTATTCAACAATTAAATGAACAATAAATAAGAATTGACATTCAATTCCATCAATTAAATTTTTATCTCATAAACAATTAATTAATAGGCAAAAATAAGCATAACTCTTTATGCATCTCATTTTTGCACCTAATTGAAGATCAACTAGAATTTGACTTTGAAAGCAAGCAAAAATGTCTAATATTTCTTTGAGCACTTACACAACACTTGTGCATCAAAATAAGGATGAACTAATCAAATTTGATAGGTCAAAAATACCAAAATAGCACAAAAAATGAATTTTAGGAGTGACCTTGGGTGAGCTGCTACTTAATCAGCTGGTTAGGCATGCAACAAGTGTGCATAAGGCATGCCCACAACTGGGCCTAGTTGCTGCCATGGTGGGTGGTAACCCTACCAAAAGTTACATCAATCAACTATTTGGGCACTATTTCGTGTTTTTGCCACTTCAAACCATATGGACACCTCCATAATATCATTTCGTATAAATTTTGACCAATTTCCAAATTATAAACACTTTTAAAAGTTGAAAATTAGATTACTCAAAAATGCTTCAAAAATCAAATCTAAGTGAGAATTAACATTTTATAAATATCTCCAATTAACACCAATTCAATTGGATCCAAAAATATCCAAAACACTTTAAGGCTATAATTAATGTGCTATATAACTATATAACATCATCTAATGCTAAATTAACATTTAACATTATCATCCTTGAATCAAAGTCATGCCAACATATGAAATAACACTTAAACACATATTGACAAATTCCAATTCAACACAAGAAGAGCCACACGCAAAATCATCCAAACACTTAAATTCATCAACTAAATGAAGCATTTGGAGATTTAGAATTAATTCATCACATGAATCAATTCACTAAAATCCAAATTTAGGCATAAAATTGGCTCCAATACCACTTGAAAAAAGGAGTAGGATTGGGAAACAAAAAAATAGGCAAAATATAACCAAACCGCTCCATCAATTAAATTAAAGATTAATTTAATTGATGCCATATGATAATTAGCTAGTCAAATTAACTTAAAGAGTTACGTCAATTGACTTAAAGAGTTAAATCAAATTAATTAAATTAAAGAGTTAACTTAATTAAAATGTGAATTTGAATTGTGAAGGAAAATCAAATGGAAGAGTCTATTTGAATTTGAATTAAAGTTAATTAGCATTTCATTTCATGAGATGAAATGCAAATATACATGCAAGTAGGCAAGTTTGCCAACTAGCATGGGAGGTGCGATACTAGCTAAGCATCTCTCTCACCTCTATATGTAGGCCACATGGCCAGCCACTTGGGTGGTTATTGGCATCCTCACATTTTTCCTCCAAAAGTGTGTTATTCATGTGTTGAAGATTTACACCAAATTTTGTCTTCTCCCTCTCTCCTCCATTGACACCTCTTATCACCTTCTTCCTTTCTTATTATAGCATGAGTTAGGTTGATTTAGTCCTTGCCTGAGGTGTGTGAACTTTTTCAATAGAGGTCCTACATTCGGAGGACTTAGCATTCCTTGGTGGATCATTGTTTACATTAGTTTTTGAAAGCAGATTTCGGTGACCAAAGAGTTTCTAATTCAGTGAAATTTTGGCCGCAACTTACTGTATTGGTGGTGATATAGCTTGCAAAATTTTTTGAATTTTGGAGCTTGGGAACAGGATTAGCCATTGGCATCTTCTGTTGTGTAAATCATCCTTTCAAGTGTTTATCTGAGTGATCTTCTCATTTCTTTTGTTTTGATCTACTAAGGAAATTTTTTTCTATCCAAAACCTTATTTAGAGCATGTTAATGATCTTTAGGATGTAGTAGTTTGGTTACATTTTTTCTTTTTTTTGATTTTATATTTGGATCCCAATCTTATTTCTTCTATCGATATGCTATCTCTTGTGCAACGTTAAGTTTATTCTTTTTTCTTTAATGATACTAAATATTTGAACAAAATTTATGTATTTTCAAATCAAAACAACCAATCTTATTTTCACTCGACCAGTTGAAAAGTACTCTGGATATTTTCATGTAACTAATGTTAAAACAACACTGAACTATAATCGTTAGTTCATAAAAGTCAAGCAACTTGATGTTTAGATAGCAAATGACGCTATTTTTATATACTACTACTTGACATATGCAACCAAGGCATGAAGAAAAAGTAAGTAGACATAAGTTGTACACCATTTCCAGAAGCTAAAAAAGGTGCAAGCTCTTTGTACTTTTGCTTTATAGAAATCTTAATACTATTAATTTGATATTACAGCAGATAGGATAAGTCATAATAATTTATGGTTTTTGTTAGTAATTATTTCAATAGTTTTTTTAATTAGTTTTGAACTCGTTAATTGCAAAATGTGTTCTTCAACTATTATATATAAATGTTTAGAAAATTTGACACATAAATTTTCAATAGGATCTATATAAACCAAGCACAAACTTGAGACGTGTTTCTATAAGGCTGGCCATGTTAATATATTGACATGATATCTTGGAAGTATTTGTTGGAGTCAATAATGATCTATTTATTGCCATTGATTAAATTATGTGACTTTCAGCTTTTGAGCCCTAGGATCCACTTCTCCATTGAGTTCATGATACCATGATTAGTTTGAATGAAAAAATATGTTGTTGAGGAATAACATAATCTAAGACTGAATAAAGTATATCTGAATTCAATTCAATCAGATGTGAAGTTAATTGCACTTCAATGTGAATAGTGTTCACTTTAAAATGAGTAGTAAAACTTGCAATGTAACTAGTTTGATTTAGCAACCTGATTTAGACAAGAATTTTTCCTTAGTTTAGAGATATAAATTTCTCAACTAAAAATTCCTAGCAGATGGTAAAACTGAAACACAAGAACTCAGAATTTATATAAGCCTTAAAGTCTTCTTATTTTGTAAAACACTAAAGAAAGGTTGTTGAAGAAAGTCACATGTTTAAAATGAATTCAACACACGCCTTGCAATCACAATCTTCAAAGCGACATATGTCGCAGCCTAGACAAACGCATTGCTCACAGCCTTTGCATCTTGAAGCTTTGGGACAACCTCTGCAGATTTTTCTACATTCTCGCTCCTCAGCGTCATTGCAGGTTAAGCTGAAAAATCAAAGGAAACATAGGAAACGGCAATTATGTTTTTCTTCTCACTTCCGCATATTTTTGATAAAGTAAATTTCATGTGCACAAATAATTTTAAATTTCATTAGTAAATAGATATCCATCAAATAATGCATAACTGTTACTTAATATATGTCAAATGAGGTCTCTTATGTGTAGGTATCTTTTTTGTGAGACCTAGAATGTGAGACTGCTTTTGATAATATAATGGTAATGGTATTAAAGCTGACGCGATTTTACTTGGCGCGGCTCATGTTATAGTGCATGGCAATTTCATCCGAAAAAGTAAAGCATAATATAATTTTTTTGAGCAGTTTGTTGTTGTAGCGTTACTTTTTAGCATCCCACAGAGAAAATTGCATGCTCGAACATTTTGATAGAATCGAATGCACATACTCTACATCGTATAAAAATTGATGTGTATGCTTACGAGAGGTTCAGCATGTCAGAACATTTCCAATTACTCTTAACAAGAGCATCATGGTAGATCTTGCAAGCCTCTTTACTTCGAAGGCTAAATCTACGCTCCTTGTTACATTGAGAGCAGCGTATAAATTCATCACGATGAGTTACTTGACGTAAAGGTCTTGGGAAAGCATGTGCATGATGCTTCAATAGACAAGTCCTCCATAAAGCAATTTTTTGTCCATCACGACTAAACACCCAAATCTGACTTTTCCAATTATTATGCGCATTGGTTCTCCCAGCATGTTTTGCAAACTCAATCGGGGACAAACTAGCTGCAAGATAAACCCTACATGGTTATTAATGAAATGGGAATAGTTATTTTTCTTTTCTGACTTGTGTTTTTATTCCAAAGAAACTGAAGGAAACTTTACAGAAAATACATTTGAAATTTTAACTACTACGTAGATCTTCAGTGCAGCTAAGCAACTAGCATTTATTGTTTGCCTCTAATGATAATCTATTGATAAAATCATTTTTCCAAATTCCAATTTTATGTTTTTCTTTTAAGTATATTCTTGTTAATTTTACTTCAAATAATATGAACTTTAAGCATGTTCGAAAATAACTATTCTTTGATATAATTTAGTAAAGTATATAAGATAACACAACAAATTTACTTTCGTGTAGTTGAATGTGGAGGCATTAAAACAATTCCAGGGTTAGAAAAATGATGATTTGAAGTATTTAGTTAAAGAATACCTCTTGGACAGTCTTCCATGCAATTGCAATCAACCTCAAGCTTTCCATTGACATAAGCTCTAAGCTTCCCAGGTGTGTCACCATATCTAGGATTTGTGCAGCCACAATCAATCTCAATGAACTCTTGTGTGTTTTGTAGGACTCCTAGAAAGCAAGTCAACTCTTCTTCACTGAACATATTTGATTTTTTCCAGTTGCTACCTAACTATTAATAACATTAAAAAAATAATGAGAAAGATACGTTTTGCGAACCCTTTGAACATGTTAATAATCTTTTTGGCAAAATTATAATTCTCATCCTATAACTTTACCTCATTTGATTTTTGGTCCTATAAATTACGTAATATCAATTATAGTTCTATAAGTATTAAAAATTTATCATTTTTTGTCCTTTTTTCACCGGAGTTGGCGAAACTCGCCGGAAAATGTGATGTGGCACATCGGATGTGTGGACATTTCTTGCTTTTGCCTCGTTGGCAACAAAATAAATGCTAACATGGGGTTTATGGCATTACTTGGTAGGCAAAATTGCAATTTTCGTCCTGTAACTTTAGCTCAAATGATTTTTGGTCCTATAAATTAAATAATATCAATTATAGTCCTACAAGTATAAAAAAATTGTCACTTTTAGTCATTCTTTCCCCGAAGCCGGTGAAAGTCAACTGAAAAGCTGACGTAGCAGTTTGGGTGTATGGTAGTTTATTGTTTTTGCCATGTTGGACTGCCAAGTAGGCATTTTTTATCTTTTTCTTGCTTAGTTGGCAATACACATGCCTTTTGTGTTTATTTTCTAATTTCAAATATTATAGAATTTATTTATATATACACATCTATTTGTATATTACATATCATCATTTTTCCTTCAAAACACAATTTTTTTTCTTTCTAAAATATCATCTACTATCTTTCATTATCCTCAAAACTTGCCCTTTTTTTTAATACATACATACATATATTATATATATCATATATATTTTATTATTATTCTAATATTAAAAAAATCACTTAATTCCATTTTCACCCCAAAAATTTAATAAAAAAATATTAATTTGACAGCCATAGTAAAAAAATATCTCCTCTAAAATATGAACAAATATATTAAAATTTTTCAAAACTAATTTTATCTATTTTCCAAAACATAACAAAAAATTAATCACATTTTCCAAGTTCGGTCAGCCATGGCCACCGCCTGGCCAGATGTGTCCAATCAGCGGCCATGGTGACGGGTTGGCCATGCTCGCTTGGGCCATGGCTAGCCCGTGCAAGCGGCCACCATGGCCATCGGTTGGCCATAGTAAGCTTCTTCCAGGCGGTAGCTGGCCGCCTGGAACTTCAGCTAGCTAGGTGGTAGCCATGGCTGACCATGACCTCGCTTGGCCAGATCTGGCCAGGCGAGGTGTGCTAGCAGGCTTTAGCCATGGCCTCACCTAGAAGCCCGACCAGCTACCCATGGCCAGTCCACCGCATGGGGGTGGGGACTTGGGGGCACATATATAATATATATGTATGTATATATAAATATATATTTAGATATGTGTATATATATAAATATATATCATAAAATCTTAGTTGGCATTTTTTTTCAATTGATTAAGCTATGTCAACTGCCAACGAGGCAAAAATAAGAAATGTCCATGTGCTCGATGACTTTCACTGGTTCCGACAAAAAAAGGACTAAAAGTGACGATTTTTAGATATTTATAGGAGTAAAATTGATATTATGTAATTTATAGGAACAAAAATCATTTGAGGTATAATTACAGGACAAGAATTGCAATTTTGCATATATCATAAATATCTTAGTTGGCATTTTTTTTTCAATTGATTAAGCCATGTCATCTGCCAATGAGGTAGAAATAAGAAATGTCCATGCGCTCAGTGAGCTATGTTAGCTTTTCCGGCGACTTTCGCCAGCTCTGGCGGAAAAAGGACTAAAAGTGACAAATTTTAGATACTTATAGGACTAGAATTGATATTATGTAATTTATAGGACCAAAAACCATTTGAGGTATAATTACAGGATGAAAATTGCAATTTTACCTAATCTTTTCCTGACCATGCTAAAAGTTTATTTGTATGTCTGTATAATATATATATATATATATATATTGCATAATTAGATCTCATAACTAGATGAAAATAAAAATACATACCTTAGATTCACGTAAAGAATTATTCTCGTATTTTTGCCAATTATTTAGATGACTATGATTTCACCCAATCAATATATATATATATATAGCATGAATACCAGGAATGCACTTAAATTGACCACACTAGCATTTTGCTTTCTTGATTTCTATCAATTAATACTCAATCTCTAAAGTCTAAATAACTAATGCAAAAATAATTTATTATTTTTTCCATACTAAATTTCAATGGCACAAACAAATAAAAATGAATAAATGTCCTTTACTAGTTAACTAAACAAATGGAAAAAAGAATCTAAATGCAAAAGAAATGTGTTCTATATGGATTAGTTTTAACTCCTAAAATCGCACAAATAGATTGCTTCAACGGTATGAAGAAATAAATATATAAATATGTTCATTCAATTGTATAAATGGCAAAAAAAACTTATTACAAAGTTTACATACGTTCTCTTTAATATTTGAGATCACAACAGCGGACCATTTCAACGGACTGAAGAAATAAATGAATAAATGTCTTTACTTTTTAATTTGCATAAAAGGCAAAAACATTTTATTGCAAATTGCATACGTGCTAGATTTAATTGTGAAAGATCGTGACATTAAGTTATCCCTTGGGGTAAAGAAATAATTTCATATAATGGAAATTTGTATTAATGATAGAAGTATTCTACTACGAATATTTTAATATCATAATAGTAGATTATTTTGATAGTATAGAAAGCACAAGCGCTAGGGTTATTATTCCTACGGCGGTCGTACCAATGATCATACAGTGGAGCTTAGGGCTTAAAGCTACTTAGTATAGGCACTATGATAACTAGCAAAAGGATGATGAGGATTGTTTGTCAGCAAGGGGTTCAGAACAGTGCAATGCTTGCTTATGCAAAGCAACCCCCTCAAAGACTCATGGTAGCTAACCTTTTGCAATATCAAGTTTCATGAAAGTACTAAACCCTGAGAGGTGATCTCTTGTGAAGGGCTATTTATTGTGCGAAGGGGCCGGAGAGTAGACTCCTGTAAAGGTTCCATCCATTCACTAAAGCTTGATGAAGGTTGACAAAGTGCATAGAGAACTTGTTTCTAGATTTATAGATCTAAGAGAAACCTATAGAGAAGTATAAGGATAATCACAAAAACCTTGAAAAAAGACAAATGTGAAGTGTAGAAAATAAAAAGATTTGAAAGCCAAAGTAGAACACTACAAGAAACTATTCTTTCAGCAATACAAAAATCCATCACAGATTTACTAAATTCGGTCACAAAATATGATTCTGTGATGGATTTATTCCATCATAGATCCATTAGCAAATGCCTTGTTACTGATTTATGTGACGAAAATAAAATGCGTTACAAAATTAATTTTCACCACAGATTTAAAAAAATTCCATCACAAAAACTTGTTTAAAATTATAAAATTTGTGACACACTCTGTTCTTGTGATGAACTTTTCCATCACTGAGTTGGTCACTAAATTAAAAAATAAATTCTTATCTGTGACAAACTCAAAATAAAATCCGTCACTAATTTGTCATTGAACCAATAAAACAATTTCTTATTACCAACCAATTTAAATCTCAATCTTGTAACAATGTGGTACAATCACCAAAAAGAATTAAATAATAAATTAAAAAAATATCACACCATACCTTATTAACACCTAAAAATGCAACTTAAATTATATCCACAACAATATTAAAACAACACTAAAGTCAATCGAAAAATATATGACGATAAAATTAAAGTTCATTTAGCAAAAAGATAATCACAATAATGAAACTAATCTACAATATCCAAAACTTAGCATCCTTAACTAACAATATATAACATTCGACATCATAGTATTCAAGCAAATTTATTTGACAAAATATGGCCATAGAAAGGGAATATAGCTAGTCTTAGTGATCCTTTTCTCTTTCCCTATCAAAAAACTAAAACATTCTTGGACCTTTCATTTTTGGGTCTTTCGAGTGCGCTCAAAAGGCTCCAACTGAGTAGGCTTACGAGCAAGAATTTGTGCCTGCAAGCACACAAAGATCACCAATATCACTACATTATGAAACGTTTTTTGCATAATTACATCTTCACAATTTTTATCAACACATATCATTCTTCTTTCATATTACTCTTAGTCTCTTCAACTCACATATTATTTCTACATGTATCAAGGTCTAATAAAACAACTCACATATTATTAAAGTATCCATATGCATCTTGTTAAATATGAAATTAAATATTATATATGTATATATGGACTATATGCAAATTAAATATGAAATATGTATATTTAATAATTTAAAGATAAACTACAACATCAACCTATATTACGCTTAGCTGTCTCTTTTTCCAATATTTCTGGGAGTTTTCTACGTTGGTACATTCAACATTTCAGAACAGCAACTGAATAATTCTAACCTTTAAACAAACAAATAGCAAATTCATTTTATATTACATTTAGTCCATTTTATATGAAATTTCAAGTTACAGCGAAACTAAAAGACAAGAGCTACAAGACGCATGTAGAGCTCTTAGCTCAATTACCATGGCATGTAATTCATTTCCAAAAGGATGACCCAAGTATATTTCCGCCACAATTATTAAAATCCTAGAAGTACTCTAATCATACTATCAATTGGCACAACTATCTCTACTTGTAAGCAAAGCAACTAATAACTTCATCTTTAGAAAAGTTTAGAATAAATACATTTAAAACCACAATTAAGACTGTAAACAGAGAATCTACCTCGGCATAATAGTCCTTCCAGACTCTACGAGCGAGCTAATGACCACCCAAATCATAAGCCTTGAACTTAATTTTTCCAATACTTAGCTCTTCGCAGGTGGGATAATGTGTCGGCTGATGCTGTAATA
Organism: Jacaranda copaia; assembly: GCA_014898725.1. Taxonomy (NCBI): domain Eukaryota; kingdom Viridiplantae; phylum Streptophyta; class Magnoliopsida; order Lamiales; family Bignoniaceae; genus Jacaranda; species Jacaranda copaia. The sequence continues at coordinate 486,926 of JACGDI010005515.1, forward strand.
ATCTCTGAATGAAGCCAAAATTTCAAGCCAATAGATTCATCAGAAACTATTGATCAAATAAATACCAAAGGCATTCTAAAAACTAGAAGTAAAAAATAACCTCATCGTTAACCAGTCCAGATCAAACGACTTTGAAATCTTGGCTAAATAAAGTGCTTAAATCATAATGATAGTCAATGACTGAAGGTAGGTAATAAAATCATGTTAATAATGTTTGGATAAGTACATAAGCTCATAAGGTTGATAATCACTTGCTCTTTTTGTTCAATTCCATGTACTACTCCTAATTTAATTTACCTTTTCTCATGCTTTTCCCTGCCCCACAATGGCATTGCTGCATGTAGAAGAATAGAATGGAATCTCAGAGTCACAAGATACATATTTATGTATTTTCTTGTTCTCTTTGAAATTCACCGGCATGTCTATATATATGATTTTAAGCCAACTGATCATCTCCAAATCACAAGGTCTTTAATATCATAGTACCTAGACAGAAACTAACTCTAGCAATAAGGACTAAAATAACAAAAACATTTTAGCCGCAAAGCAGGAACCTAAGAGCACATACTAAAATTAGATAAGAAAACAACACGAAATAAAAATTGCACAGCAAACTAAAATTTTTAGAGAAGAATGAGGGGGGCATCAAGTAACAAAAACAATAAGGTAAAAGCAAAAGCCAAATACTATTGAAAATTCTGCCAGAAATCATCATAACTAGGAGGAACCCAATACATTTAAACTTATATTAAGTGAGAGAATCAACAATGCATACACAAATCTACATACATACATGAAGCCATCATATATAATTCAACAGCTTAAGATCACAATTTTACTTGATCAAATGATTCCTAAATTAATGGGTCGTATCTAATATGGAGCTCATTTTATAATTATATGGCCACATCCAATTATTAGCATATTTCTCCACATCTTTCCCTTTAGAATCTACTTCTGCTTTCTCCACATCTAATTATTAGCCGATCCAAAGGCTGTATTAGACTTACCTCTAAACTGTCACTAGAGTAAATTGGTCACTTGGCCCTCCTAAAGCCATATTCATCTTCATTAAGTAGTTATCTTCTATCTAATAAAAGGTTGAGTAAATAAGTTAATCAAAAAACGAAGTGTAGAACATTCATGTGTATCAAATTTGTAGCAAAAACATGCATTTATGCTTTCCAAAATGGAAATTGTTGCCTGAATGCATTCTAATATCCTTTTCCAATTCTTATATATATTAAAAGAAGAAAAATATCCTTTTGCAAGGACTGCAGCAAAGGTGCACTAACAAGATGTTTCCTCAAACAAGCTACAAAATTCCAAAAGGTTCTTGTATTCATAATTGGATTCAAAGTTGAAATGAGACAAACTCGAACATAGCATCGAGCTCGCAAACTTATCGAGCAAAACACATATAATCAATTGGAGCATGATGAAAATCGCCAAAAATAGTTCAATTTACAGAACAAGTAGCTTGTTCACTAGAAATTGCCACAAGTGACTGATTCAAGTTACCTCAAATTAGTATCATTTCAAAAAATTTGTGTATTTCGATCCACTTTTTAGTAATCTATTCTCACAACACAAAATCTGCAATACCCAAAAAGAAAAAAAATAGAACATCAAGTGAATGAGAGAGAAAAAGAAGGAGAAAAAAATACCTGAATTTGGACTTTTGTGCGTCAAATACTTTGATAGAGTAGAAATATTTTCTAAATTTATTAGTAATTCATCACAAATCCATCAGAAGTCCATCACATTTATCTTCCATTTGTGATGGACTCTTATTCATCACAAATTTTCCGTCGATAAAGGGATGTTTTCTTATAGTGGAATAGAGAGAGAACAACACCTCGAAAAGAGTTCAAATTTGACCAAAAGAAAGCAGAAAGTCTTCTATATCACCTGCAAGTGAGCATTATGTAGTTCTCCTTACTAGAACAGGAAGTGCAGAAAAAAATTTGGCAGGGAGGGGTATTTATAACTAAGTGAAGCAATTATTTAGGGCTTCGTGGAAAGACAGAAAGAATCCGGAGCATCCACTTGTTAAGGATGGCTGACTATGATATTGATACCAATTTTAATGTGTCGTTATTAGGTGAAACAAATAAGGGAGCACCTTTCGAAATTTGAGAACATGAACGGACAAGTGGAAATGCCAGGAGGCAAACTTTTCTCCCCAGATTAGCTTATCCAAGCTAAGTGATGTGGGGAATTGATGATACTATATTCATTTTGAGTTGGATCAACCTACTTGCTTGGCCCAACAACTCCCCTATTATGTTAATTGGGTTGCTTAGCTCAGATGGACCTTAATACATGGGTGACAAGGATAGTTGTTTGAGCATTTAGAATAGCATTGTTAGATTGCCAGCCTGGTCAATCTATAGGAGCACATGCTTGATGGGATGAACTAAGTTGGGTTATTGGGATAGAAAGTTTGATCAAAGAGATGAATTTGGTCTGCACAATGTCCACCCTTACCCTAATATGGATAGTATAGGCTGTTATGAAGGAAATTGTGAAACTTGATTTCTAGGGCTTAAATCGTGTCCCAAATGAATATGGCAACAAATATAGATTCAACTTTTCTAGTCATCATTATTGCACTTGTTTGTATTTGAGTGTGTGGAATCATGCTAACTAGTATAATGAACTTGTCCCAAAGAGTTTCTTTTTGTCGCACTAACCTTATTTCTTGAATATTTTTGGACAATTTGGACCTAGATTTTTCATGTTTTTCAAACATTCGTTTGGTCTAAGTATCCTTGGATAGACTCACAAATAATTGGATTTGCTACTAGAGTCACGCTATGGCCCCCTCTCTAGCTTATTTGTTATCTCATTCCAACCTTTAAATTAATTCTTATTCACCATGCAATTTCCTATATCGTATCCATTTTCCATGTGTAGAAATTTTTGCTATGATTGCTAAGCACTTCATGATCAACATCTCTCAAGGGATGAACTCATGCTTTGAGGCTAACTTCTTACACATATCTAACACGCTTTGGAGTCTAGGGTTTAGGAGTTGAATAGGCATACTTTCATTGAACGCTTGGGGTCTTAAGTCAATGATTCATTGATCATCTTTTCAGGACATATGATTCTTTAGTATACATAAATTAAGAAGGCAGTTAGGATCTCATGTTCCCATGCACTAAAGTCTATATTAGTTAAAGTACAAAATAGTTAAAGGAGTGTCAAAACTTTTAATTATACATTAATTTTTTTCTTTTTAATATTTCATCATATAAGAACACAGAAATCGGCAACCAATTTTTTATAAGAACACAAAAATATGTATCCATAATGTTTTTATTGCCACAAATCAATTATTAGCATACACTATGTGCGTTGCATGTGCAAGCATTTTATCAACTTCAAGGAAGTTGCGGTTTGTTCCATTGATCATGAAATATAATGATGTTTTGTCAATTGAAATCCTTCTATGAATTGAAATTACTATTTTATATTCTTATCTCAGCCAAAAAATGGGAAAAGAAAATTATATGTTTCATGTCTATGACTTCCTAAAATCAGCAGTTGTGTGGCTTTCTTTCCATTGCTTAGGTTCAACAAAAACTATGAGAGTTCCCAAATCAATTCAGCGGAAAATGAAAGAGAGCAATAGTTGGGTTTGTTAAATAGTTGTTGACATGCTTCACTGTTGTGGCTAAAATGCGATCGTTGTATATAAAAGAAAGAATGAAATCACGAACAATTATTACTCTCAACAACTAAACGTAAGATTCTTTAGGTTTGACAAATTATTTTTAAGTTGAAAAATCAAAACAATATGTTTGAATGCAATACCTCTTTTCTTGGTTGAGCAAAACATTCTTGAACAGTGTTCACCAAGGGACGTATCTCCAAAAGCAGCCATGCCATTAAGAACTTTTTTGTACCTCATGTTTTTGGCTCAATGTTTTCTATCACTAATTCCTTTCTAAGTCTTCATTACTTGTTGTCTAGGCGAGGATAACACTTGAAAACTTATATACAATTTAAATTCAAAATTCAAACTAAAGAAAAGGAAATCTACACACTAAAATATGGGTTGGGCAGATTAGAAGAAACAAAACAACATGAATCTTAAAGATGGTAACTAAAAGAATCAAAATTAAAGCACCATTGAAAAATAAGTCAAAATTTTATATTCCTTTTTCTATACATGAACATCCTTTCATTAAGGACAAAATTTTACAAATTTGAGATAGAATATATCAATATATGACATTCATCTTTGCGGAGATTCCATTTTATTAAAATTACGCTTAAATTTTCTGGAGTTTGCGTAGTATGAGATGATGGCAATCCACATATGTTAATTCTAAGTCGAATTAGTGCATGCATTTCACTACCACATCTGTTGTCATTTTCTTCATGATCTCCTATCCTTTGTATCTTTAATTACTATCAACATGTTCAAGATCACATTTGTTTTTCTTGATCAAGCATTCTCTTTTATCAATAGATGTTCGTCAATAGATATTTGTACTAACAGCAGTAGTTGAGCCAACATAAAAAGGGAAACCAACATTTATAAGAGCTTCCCTATACCTCATATTCTCAATTCAAACTTTGTCATTGTCAATACAAAGTTCAGCATTCTTTTTTGAATAAGGAAAAATTTACCATACAAAGAAGATAGTACCTCTAGACAATGCCAAAAGATTGTCATATACTCTTCTTCTAAGAAAATAACTGTATGATGGAAATACGATTGGAAGAATATCTAAAAAAAATGATTTTCTTGCATTCATTTGAGTATCCTTGTTTCGGAACAGGTCCATCTTTCGCGGTGTCTTTGGCTTCCGAAAATCTGTAGCTACGTAACTTTTCTTTCTTTCTTTCCTTTCTAATTGCAACAGCTCCCCAAATCAAAAAAATGGGGACTAGAAGAAATGAAGAATAGGAACTAGCAACTGAGTTTGTGAAGAGCTTGTTGACATACTTTGCATTATTGCTGAAATGCGATCCATCTATATGACAGAAAAAAATGAAAATATTAGTTATTAGTATCAACAACTAAAATCAACATCCTTTGATTGTAAGAAATTACTATTTTCACGTTACGAAAATCAAACATATGTGGAATGCATTATCTCTTCTCTTGGACGAGCAACTCCATGCTTAAATGGTGTTCACCAAGGGGCATGTCTTCAACATCAGCCATGCCACCACAGGCGACATTGTGAAGAGCTTCTTCATATCAAATGTTATTTTATCAAATTTTTTCATTCTCTACTCAAAGCTTTGTATTTTCTCGGCCCTCATTCTCCATGTAAAAAGAAAATAAATGCAAACCTCACTTTAATAATGATAATAGTAGACAATAAAAGAAAAAAAAAAATAGTCACAACTGCTTACCTAATTGCACTTTTCCAGAAAAATTTAATCAGATTTATATTACAATGAGCTTTTTCTACGAAAAATATGATTGTATATGCCATGAAAAGTAGGCTTTATTATTACCTCCTTTTATTTTGGAACTAAAATTCAACTTGCAATGGCTCTATTCCTATTTCCTCGCCACAATCGTTTTGTCACTCCTAGAAACAACTACAGACAATTTGATTTCAAATAAGTACTAAAGGAAAACAAACCTAAATAGGTGCATGGGTTACTTAAAGAAACAGAACGAAGAAAAACATAAAAGACATGACAAAATAAATAAAAGCAAAAAGCACACTGATAACTTATTTGGCATTAACTTTTTTATTTAAACTTGAAATTAAAATGCACATGCTATGAACGCATAATGTTATTTTCAAACTACTAATATTGATAAAATTCTTAAAGTGCTAATACAAACTAAAAAGTTGTAACATGTTGTAATTAGAGTGAAAAAGCAAACGAACTTTCTTATTATAATATGTTGGAAAAGTATCATTATTTTCACATTGAATTACTAATTACCAACTTGATCAAAAAAATTACTAATTACCAAATTGCTTTTAGAATAAATGATTTGATTTTAGTTCACTTCAAATCTGTATAAATCACATACAAAATATTTTCCTTCTTACTTTTTACTGTTATCTCTTATATGTAGTTTTAACATTTTGCTTTCGTTTTCTGTTTAGCTCTATAACAATTGTAAACAATGAGTTGTAAACATTTGCTGTTGGAATAGTGTCTCGCAAGCTAATTAGATTGACTTTGTAAACTATTTCATTCGTGATATAATCTTAATTGAATGATATTCTTTATATGACCATTTTCATCTTATCCTTTACATTACTTCACTAGCATTTGGATGAAGCCCTTAGAACACTCATGACTCTAAGACTTGGTTTAGTGACTATGGAATAAGTTTGATGAGATTGTGATATTAAATTTTCCAAGTCATAAGTTCTTAAGAGATTGGGCACCTAAGATTTGAATAGACTTGCATTAACAATGCATAAATCTAAGAGTTGGATATTGCTCCATTCCATTAGTAATTGTATGAGATATGGGTGCATATTAGTTGGTGCTTGTTAGAGAACAAGGTGCTGAAGACTCACCGGAGAATCCACTAGATAGCCATGTGGCAAGTCGGTCGTGGCTAATTCTCCTGCTTATGCTGGCACATATTATTAGTCCTTTAACTTAAGGATCCATGGTAACCTTGTGTTTGGTTCTCATGCTTTGACTCTTGCTTAACCACCTAGCGGGTCTTTTTAATTAAGATTAGGTATGAACTACTTGGCATGAAGGTTTGTGAGATCTAAGATGGAATCAGATTCCTTGCTTTAGTAAAGGGTGAGTGCATCTCCTATGCATTCTATAACGATCAATTTCAAGAAATTCTTGTGCAAGGTGGTGTGTCAATTTGGGAAAGGAGGTTTCCAAAGATGAGGTCACACAACGGAATCGAACATTGTGAATAGAAACATAGTATCAAGATTATTAGGGAGCTGACAAATATCTTGTCCTAGGCCTCTTTTAGGAGATAGGAGACGCAAGGACCAATTTGCATGGTATGTGTAGAGCTATAATGGTTCTTTAAGAGCATTCATTTCGATCAATTAATTAGGTTCCATAGGCTTGAGGTTGGACATCGACCATGGAGATTAGGTATTCTTCAATTAATGAGATTAATTAAATTAAATTAATTAGTTTAAAAGTGTTTTAAACTAAAATGAATATAAGATATTCAAAAGTCACAAGGAGTTGTGAGCTAATGAATGGTAGAATTTATAGGGTCACATACAAAATCCAATTAACTTTCTGATTAATGGAGGAATTTTCTATGTGTTAGAATATTCACTCCTAGTGCACTGATTTTGAGGTGATTAATTTTGTGGTCAATTTTGGCTTGATTAATTTAAATGTTAAGTTAATCAATTAATTTAAGGAGTTAAATTAGATCAATAATTAAAGAGTTAATTATTTGGTGCCAAAATGATCATCAGTTGGTCAAGTTAATTTAAAGAATTAAATTAACAAAATTAAGCTTAAGAGTTAAGCTTGTTGACTTAAGTGTTAAGTCAAAGGTTAGCTAATTAAATTAAAGTGTTTAATTTAATTAATGAGAAGACTATATTTTGGCAGGAAAATTCGAATGAAGAGTTCATTGGAATTAGCATTTTCATTAATTTGAAATTAGATTTCAAATTAAGTTGAAATGCACATGAAATTCAACTGAAATTTGAATTTAAATTTGCCACCTAAGCTAGCAAGTGGCTGCCCCCCTTGAGGAAGGTGTGATGCTATCTTGGCATCACACCATTATCCTTCTATATATAGATATAGAGGTTAGAGGATTTAGCACTTGTACAATTAGAGTGAAGAATTAAATTCTTTGCATTTCCCTCCAAAAAACTTTCTCCTAGCATTGCCTCATGAGTTGAAGCTTTACTTTCACTTCTTCTTCCAACCTCAAAATCGGTCTTCACCATAGCATTTCTTCTCTATTTCTTTAGCTAAAAGTGAGGAGAAATTGGATATTCAATTGGTGTGTGGATCATTTCAATACAGGCAAAACATTTAGTTTGCTTGCCTTGGAGATCCACTGTGCCAATCAGCAATTTTGACGAATTTTTGTGAGGAGATCCATATTGATTTTTGATCCATATTTTTCATAGAATATTCACCATTGAGTGGAGAAGATCCATATTTAATTTTGTGAATTTTGGAGATCTTGAAGCCAGGCAAAATTTGCTGTTTCTCAACTATGCTGGTTTTTGGCAAATTTTAGATTGGTGAAGAGTTCACCTTTATCTCCTTGGAAATTTTCTTATTAAGGTATTACTCTTGACAAATCCAGATCTATATCATGTTTATATCCTTGGTAGCTTGAGTCGTCTAGTTAATTTAAGCTCTTGAAGTTTTAATTATTGGATTCTAGTACTACTCTTACCTTTAAGTGGTATTGGAGCCTAATTCATGCTATGATTGGGATTTTTGATTGGTTGATTCATGTGTTGAATTGATGAAAATTTCCAAATTCTTGATTCATATGATGGATTAGAGTGTTTGGTTGATGTTTTGTGTAGCTCCTTGATTGATGAATTGAAAGCATGTTATTATGTGATTTTAGTGCTGATTCACATGATTAATATGTTTTAATTCATGGCTATTAATGTTGAATGTTGATTTGGCATTGATTGATGTTATATGTTGGCATAGCATGTTGATTTAAAGCAGAAAGAGTTTTGGTCATTTTTGGGATCTATTGAGATTGGAGCTAAGTAGGAGATTTTTGGAGAATTAGATTCTCACTTAAACTTGAATTTTTGAAGTATGATTGAGCACTTTAATTTTAAGTTTTAGAAGGATTTTTAGATCTAGAAATTGGTCCATAATTTGTGATTTAATGTTTAGAAGGAGTTCTACATTTTTTGGTACACAAAAGTTGAGCTAAAAATTGGTTTGATGTGCTTTTGACCCAAAATAGGAGCTACTGCCAACCTTGGTGCACGTTGGCAAGGCAGTGACTGAGAGTCACAGCCTAGCCGCGTGCTTGCCTTGGCCTGCAGTGCCCGGTCATGGGTTTGGTAGGTTTTGAGCTTTTTTTTTTTTTGCTTCTTTAATGGTCAGAAATGATGTTAAATCATGTGTTATGGATGTACTAGTGTTGTGCGAGCCCTCAAAATTATATTTACCTTTTTTGATTATTTCTAAAATCTTGCTAATCTCCCATTTATTGCATAATGTTATTCTTGACCAATTATTTATTTATGAGGTAAATATTTAATTATTAGAATTAACTATTAATTCCAGATTTGTTTATTATTCATTTAATTATTGAATGGATGATGAATGAATGGGGATGATCATGTGCCTCTAATATTAATTTTATTTGTTTCAAGTTGTTGAAAAGGGTTGTATTAAATTAGGGCTTGCCTGTCTATTAATTTCTACCTTGTAAATGTTATGAGAGTATAATTACTAGGAGTGAGGATTTCTTTCTCACGTAAATGTTACATGCAGTAAAGAAGGCCATTGGAGGCATAGAGACTTTTGAAGACCTATGAATGTATGGGATACATTCATGCAATAGCTTAGTTTAATCAACCCACTTAAATTGAATCGAGTGATGCACCTACAGCTCTAAGTACTTCACTTGGTTAGACTCTTGGTCAACCCACCCTAGGAGCATGCTAGGTGTATTTACTTATTTATGCTTTTCATATCCTATTGATGTATGAGATGCATGCTTAGAATATAGAAAACCAAAATAATAAGATAAAAATGATTAGATCTTTGCAAGCAAAAACCCTCCACTTAGAATACCTAAGTGCTTGTCAAATATTAAGTCTCAATGTATACAAATTAAAAGCATTTTAATAAATCCAATCTTTCTACCAATAGTGTATGCCATGACGATGCTACCAAGTTTGTATGATGGCACTCGTAAATGGGTCAAACTTAGAAGGAAAGCTGTGAGCATATACTTACCATGAGATGCATCTTTGATTCAAGAACCCTCATGAATTGGCACTCGTAAATAGGGGATGCTGTGAGGTTGTCTTGAGACAAACAAAGATTGGTATGTTGGACTTAATACTTAGTAGTATAGATGGTACACGTAAATGTGGGTCTATATGAAAAGTGAGATAAAATATATCTAGAATTGCATGAGATGCAATTGGCAAAAGTTGCTTACCTTTTGATTGCTCGTGGATGGTGCTCGTAAACGAGGGTCAATTTGCAAGTCACTAGGGTCTTGATTCTCATTAGAAAATATGATTTCCTAAATTCTTCTTAGGAGTGAAGGATTTGATAAAATAGGAGGAGAAAAACATATTTGCAAGACGATGAACATATTTTAATATCAAATTAAATCACATGCTCATATTCTCATTTTTGCCTTTGAGGATTTGTGAAACCTCTAGAATGGCTAAAATTTCACTTAATTTTATTTTGGAAACTAATAAACCAAACGGGCCAAACTTTCCAATTAACTTAACCTCAAAATTATTTTGGATTGCCAGAAGTGGATATATGTCCTAAATCAAGGTACTCCTAATCCCTTTGGGATTAATATAGATCAAGAGATATTTGAAATGTTCACAAATTATGTTTAGGATCATCCTATCCCTTAGTCTCATGATGGTATCTAAAAACTTCAAAATTCTTAAGGACACATGAACATACCTTGGTTAAAGTTTGCAAGAGTTGTAAAGCAAACGAGGTATGAGAGGTTCATGTTGTCAAAGGAGACTTTGTTAAGTCATGTGTCATCAACTACGGTCTAAAGATGATTGGGCTTGGAGAAACCTTTTTTACTTGGACGTAGTGATGGACAATGATCTCTATGAGGATTTGATTCTCACATCCTCACTGAGTTTTATTGATCAAAGTGTTGATCTAGAAGGAGGCAACCATGACAAGGGTAAACCTTGGACAATTGTTTCCTCCTCCAAGTTTGTGGGCCCCAGAGGTGCTAGAAGGGGAGGTAAAAGGAAGAAAGGTTCTTCCTCCAGGGGAAAATAACCATTAAAGGCATCTAAAGGAGTCAAGAAGATTATAGAGGAAATATTTGATATTATTTGTTTCTACTTTGGTTAGATAGGCCATTGAAAGCTATTTGCTAGGGATACCTTGCAAACTTTAAGAAGAGTTTGTATTTTATTGAAGTGCATTTAGGATGTATTCTTCCTTATCAACATATGATATCTCATGTGGTTCTTATTTTTGTAAGTTGTTATAAAGAATAGAAAGACAAATAAAACTAAGTGATGGGATGTCATCCAACGCCTTGATAAAATGAGCAAGAGTTGCAACCTAAGTCGAAAGTGTACAATAAGTTAGAAATAGAGAATTCTATATTTGTATTAGACCTTTGTTAACATATACCATATATTATTGAGAAAAATATTCCAATTCTCATTTTGGATAGCGAAGGATTTGATCCTTCTATATCAAATGGGAGATTGAAGCCATTAAAGAATGAGTTCTTTAGTTGCTTGTGGTACACTTAACAAAAGGATTGTGTATATTGGATTCTTGACCATTATTAATGCACCTTTAACAATGTAAAAAAATTAGATATCTAAGAAGATGCCATTTTATGGCATACAAGACTTGGGCATATCTCTAAGAATAAGATGAGTGAGTTAGAAGCTCTCAAAGTACTAAATGTTAGTGGCATTGAGGACCTTTCTACTTGTGAATCTTGTTTGAAGGAAAAACGACCAAAGCTCCTTTTGTAGGACAGATGGAGCTTTCCACAAATCTATTGGATTTAATCCATACGGATGTTTATGGACTACTAAGAGTTAGTAGAAGAGGAGGCTATTCTTATTTCATCATTTTCACCAATGATCATAGTTGATTCAAACATATGTATCTTATGAAGTATAAGTTTGAAGCCTTTGAAAAGTTGAAAGAGTATAGGAATAAAGTGAAAAGCAATTGGCACTTAATATTAAAACTCTTCGATTGAATTGAAAGAGAGAATACTTAAGTTCTGAATTCTTAGATTCTCTAAAGGAGAATGAGATTTTTTCACAATGGACTTTATCAGCATACCCCAACATAATAGAGTAGCGGAGAGGAGAAATCATACCTTGTTAGACATGGTATATTCCATGATAAGCTTATTTGATGTTCTTGTATTGTTTTGGAGATATACTTTATAGATGGCGGTGAAGATATTAAGTGCAGTACCTTCAAAGTCGGTGCTAAATATGCCGCATGAGATGTAGCATGGCGAAGCACTTTCTTGCAATTATCTAAAAGTTTGGAAATCTCCTGCCTATGTAAGATGGATAGGGGGAGATAAGTTGGAAAGTAGATCCACTTTGTGCAAGTTTGTGGGATACCCAAGAAAGTCTATGTGATTTAGTTTTATGATCCCTTAGAACAAAATATGTTTATTTTGAGGAGTGCCACCTTTTTGGAAAAAGAGTTTCTATGAAATAGATAAGGCATTGTAATTGAATTTGGTGAAGTTCAAGACAATCATCAAATTCCATACGTGGTAGAAATAAATAAATATTAAAGAACTTTATACACAACCTCTGAGAAGGTCAGACCAAATCAAGAAGCAACCTAAAAAATTTCGATTTCTTCATGAAATAGGCCAATCGGATAGTGATCTGAAGACCTATGAGGAAGCTATGTTGGACATAGATTTGGGATATTAGCTAGATGACATAAAATCCGAAATGGACTTCATGTATTTCAACAAACTATAGACTTTGGCAGATCCATTAGAAAGAATAGTTCTCATTGGTTTAAGGTGGATCTATAAGTGAAAGCTAGGAGTCAATGGAGAGGTGATGACCTTTAAGGTGCAACTAGTAGCAAACAATTACACTCAAAGACTTAGCATTGATTTTGAGGAAACCTTTGCACCAATCGCAATGCCTAAGTCTATTCGGATTTTACTTATCATAGTTACATATTATGACTATGAGATATGGCAAATGGATGTAAAAACTACTTTCCTCAATCTTATGTGAATTTGAAATTAATTAATCCTTCGAAGTCTAGCTCTATTTAGCATGTTAGATTTGATAGGTCTTTGAGGCCAAATAGATCCAAAGACTTGGAATGATGTAAGATCAAATCCACAAAGACATGTTTCATGATCACCATTATATGCATGACCTTGTCCCCTAGTCATACATGAACTAAGGGCTTCAACTAAATATATTGTACAAGAGATGATATGAAGTGCACAAAATGAAAATAGGCAATAAGAGGTATATTGATTGAATAAGAATGTATATACAAGATTGGTTTACAACTAATTTCATTAAATTTAGAGGCATTACTCTAACAAATAGGACATTGGATTGATCCAACTCTAAGTTGCACAAGTATGTTCTCAACTTTGTTAGCTTCCTCTTCCTTGTGATGATGCTCAGATTGTAAATGAATTATTGAGGTGTATGAGTAAATGTAAAATTAAAGATAATTTTTTTTTATTAACTTCAATTGATAATGTTAGTGCTAATGATGTTGCAATTAGTATGATAGTGTACTACCTATATCCTAAATCTCATAATATATATGTTTTTAATGAGATCAAGGAAGTTATCTTTGTGATTTGGGATAGTGTTGACATTATTAAAATGCCAGATGGTAGCATGATTGTGTTTGTTGATGTTGTGAAGTAGTTAAAGCTATCTAATAAAATATTGACTAATGATTGAAATGCAACATGGATTTCGACTTATATAATCAATTTTTTAGAATTTATCATAAGATTCAAGGTTCAAAAACTTGAATCAAAGTTGTTGCCAACCTGACTATGATTAGGAAACATTGGAAAAGGTAATTTCTACATTGGGGATATTTTATACAACTAATAGGATACTTTTCGAAAATGATTATGCCACATGAAATTTGTTTGTCAATAAATTTTATTTGGTGAAGATTGCATTATAGTCCTTTTCCTTTTGTGGGCTTTGACCCATTTAGGTTAAATGTCTATCTTTGTGTGCTTAACTAATTAGACTCTTGAATACTGTTGGCTCAACTTTTGTGCATAAAAAACTTTCGAACATCTTCTGGACATTAAAATGATGTAATTTCAACTTTAAAACATCTTTCAAAAGTAAAATTTCAAGCCTGCAAACATGCTTCCAAAAACAAGTTCAAGTGAGAATCACATTCTCAAAAAATCTCCAACAAAATTCTAATCCAATTGGATCCAAAAAGTGACCAAAACACTTTCAACCATTAAACAACATGTTATTTCAACATATAACATCAATTAGTGCAAAATTAGCATTCAACACTTAAAGCTATGAATTAAATCATACTAATCACATGAATCAACACTTAAAACACATAATAGCATGCTTTCAATACATCAATCAAGGAGCTACACACATCATCAACTAAACACTCCAATATATCATATGAATCAAATATTTGGTGATTTGGATCAATCCATCACATGAATCAATTAGTCAAAAATCCAAATCATAGCATGAATTAGACTTCGATACCATTTAAACGCTAGAGTAGCGCTAGGATCCAATAATTAAAACTTTAAAAACTAAAATTAACTAGGCAACTCAAGTTGAAAAAGATCTAAACATGCTCATGATTCAAATTTAGGATAGAGAATTACTTTGATGAGCAAATTGTCAAGTAGAAAATGAAGAACTTTTCACAAATTTAGAATTTGCCAAGACCTGGTGCAACAAGAAGAAAGCAACTTTTGCCTCATTCAAATTTCTCCAAAAATCACAAAAAAAATTATTATAACTTCTAAACACCTTGATGATGACACTATAAACAATTTGGAGGAAAAAAAGTTCTAGAGATCCGGGGGGAAATTTGTCTCCAAAGGCAAGTGAACTAAATATTTTGCCTCTATTATGATAATCCACACACCAATTGAACTTTCAATTTCCTCCCATTGGTGGTTGGAGAAAAAGAGGAAAAAAGCTATGGTGGAGGCCAATTTTGAGGTAGGAGAAGAATACAAAGCAAAGCATCAACACATGAGGCAATGCTTGGAGAGAGGTTTTAGAGTAAAATGTGAAAGATTCTAATCTTCGAACCAAAATGCAAGTACTGAATATATCCCCCCTCTATATCTATATATAGAGGGAGGATGGTGTGATGCCAAGTTGGCAAATGTAAATTCAAATCTTATTTGAATTTCATGTGCATTTTAATCTAATTTGGAATCTAATTTCAAATTAATTAAAATACTAACTTAAATGAACTCTTCATTTGAATTTTCCCTCCAAAATATATTCTTATTAGTTAAATTAAATAATTTAGTTTAATTAATTAACCTTTGACTTAACTTTTAAGTCAACAAACTTAACTCTTAAACTTAATTTTGTTAACTTAACTCTTTAAGTTAACTTTGATCAACTGGAGATCAAACGACACCAAATAATTCACTCTTTAATTATTAATCTAATTTAATTCTTTAAATTATTCGTTGGATATGGGCTCACAACGCCTTGTGACTTTGAATATCTTATATTCATTTTAGTTTAAAATATTTTTAAACTAATCGATTTAATTCAATTAATCTCATTAATTGAAGGGTGTTCAATCTCTATGATTGATGACCAAGCTTAAGCCCATGGAAACCAACTAATTGAACAAAATGATTGCTTTCAGAGAACTATTATAGCTCTACGCATACTATGCAAATATGGTCCTTTTGTCTCCTATCGCCCGAGAGAGAGGTTTAGGGCAAGAAATTTGTTGGCTCTCTAATAGCCTCAATATGATATCTCTATTCTCAATGCTTAATTCCATTGTGTGATCTCATTTTTAGAACTAATTGGCCAAAATAAATGCTTTTGGAGAACTATTCTAGGTCTACACTTACCATGCAAATACAGTCCTTCCGTATCTTATCTCCCAAAAAAGGCCTAGGGTAAGATATTTGTTGGCTCCTTAATAGCCTCGATACTATGTTTCTATTCTTAATATTTAATTATAGTTTATGACCTAATCTTTTGAAAACTCCTTGTCCAAATTGTCATATTGCCTTGCGCAAGGACTCCTTGGAATCAATCATTATAGAATACATAGGAGATGCATCACCATTCACAATGATGAAAATCAAATCCCAACTTAGATCACACAAACCTCCATGTCTAAGTAGCTCATACCCAAGCTCAACCCGAAAGACCTGCTAAGTGGTCAAGGAAGATTCAAAGCATAAAGACCTAAACACAAGGTTACCATAGATTCCTAAGTTAAATGACTAATTATATGCACTAACGTAAGTTGGAGAACTTGTCACTAAAGCTATCTAGTGGATTCTTCAAACGAGCTTTCAATGAACTTGTTTTATAACAAGAAACTAATAACATGCATCCATATCTCATATGGATTGCTCATGAAATGAAGAAATATCCAACGCTTGGATTTATGTATCGTTAGTGTAAGTCTATTTAGATCTTAGATGTCCTATCTCATAAGATCCTATGACTTGAAAGAATTAAGATCATGATTGTGTAAGACTTGCTTTATGATCACCACCCAATGAAGTAATCAATTCCTGTAGTCTTGTGTGATCTAAGGGTTTCAACCAAATGTCAGTGAAGTAATATAATCATAAGATGAAGATAGCCATTTATAATGAATATCATTCAGTCAAGACTGCATCACAAGTGAAATAGTTTACATGCCAGTCTAATTAGCTTGTGAGGTACTATTCCCATAGTATGTTTCATGTGTCCATGAGACTTTTGAAGTTAATAGATACCATTATGAGACTATGGTTAGGCGGTGATCCTTAACTTTTTTTGTGAACTTTACACGTGTCTCTTGGGCCACATCAATCCTTATGGGATTTAGAGCACCTTGATTAGAAGATTTTCATGTGTTCCTTGGAATCTAAAATGATTTTGAGGTTAAGTCGATCATGGAAGTTTGGCCTAGTTTGTTTATTAGTTTCCAATATAATGCTTAGGGGATACTTAGCCATTTGTTTGAGATTTTGCAAATCAACAAAAGGCAGAAAAGAAAATAAGAGCATGTGATTGAATTTTAATATTAGAAAATATGTTCATGGGCATTCAAGCATGTTTTTCTCCCATTATTTTATCAAATTCCTCACCCCCATAAGGAATTTAAGAAATCTCATTTCCTAGTGAGAATCAAGGCCCAAAGGACTTGTAGCAAATCCATGACTCATGAGACATCCACAAACAACATAAAGTAAGCAACTTTTGCTAAATGCATCTGTATGTAACCCTTGATATATTTTGCCTCACTCTTTATATAAAACCATGACTAGTGCGACATCTATACAAAGAGATGTCATTCCATGTCAATCAATATACTCTTTAAGCTCAACCTATCAATCAATATTTCATTCAAAACCACACTATGTCATTCCATGACTTATGAGACAATGCATAGGATGTGTCAATCAAAGTTGCATCATATGCTAAGCAAGTGAGCATAGCTTTCCTCTATAAATGTGACCTACAACTTGTGAGACATCACACAAATGTGGTAGCATCTCATTTCACATGCTATTACTAAAAGGTATGGATTAATTAAAATTCTTTTTAATTTGTATCCATAATGACTTAATATTTTGAAAGTATTTTCTTGCTTTGAAAGATCTCATCAATTTTATCTTCTCTTATTTAGGTTTTATATATCCTAACCATGCATCTCATACATCAATTAGATAAAAAAAGCATAAATAAGTAAATGGGCCTAGCATGCCTCTAGAGTAGGATGACCATGCGTCTTAACCAAGTAGTCAACTTAGAACCATAGGTACATTACTTAGTTGATTTTAAATAGGTTGATTAAATCTAGCTATTATATAAATGTATCCCTTACATTTATGGTTCTTCATGCTTCATTGATTCCCTTGGCCTTCTCTGTCTCTTTGCAACATTTATAAGAGAAAAGAAATCCTCACACCTAGTTTTTCTACTCTCATAACATTTGCAAGATAGAAAACTAAGAGGCATGTGAGCCTTATTTAATACAATTCTTTTCAACAACTTCAAACAAATAAAACCATATTAAAGGCTCATGATCACCCCCATACTTTCATCATCCATTCAACAATTAAATGAACAATAAATAAGAATTGACATTCAATTCAACAAATTAAATGCTTATCACATAAATAATTAATTAAGTAGAATATGTGTGAAAATAAGTTAAAGACACAAAATAGCACAAAGTCAACCAAAAATGACCATAAAGCTAGGTTGTTGTTTGCTGCCACCCTACCTGGTGTGCAGCAGGAGTGCACAAGGTATGCCCACTGCCTGTTGGACTTGGCAGCTGAGTGGTAGCCTTGCCTAGCCACCTGGTGGTCAAGTTTTTAGCCCCCAATTCATGTTTTTTGTACTCTAAATCCATACAGACACTTCCATAATCATTTTCACACAATTTAGATAAATTTCCAAATTTAAAACACCTTTGAAAAATAGAAATTCAAGTTCTCAAATATGTTTCAAAGTTCAAGTGCAAGTAAGAATCAATATTGTTCAAAATCTCCAATTAACTCCAATCAAATTGGATCCAAAAATGATCAAAATACCTTAAGGACAAATTAAAACATTTTATATCATTATATAACATCATCTAATGTTAAATCAACATTTAACATCAACTAACATGAATCAAAATCATGCCAACACATGAATCAACACCTAAGTTACATATTAGCATATCTTAATCTGACAACGAAGGAGCCATATGAAAAATCAACCAAACACTCAAATTCACCAATTAAATCAAGTATTTGGTGAAAAGGATCAATTCATCATATGAATGAATACATCAAAATCCAAATTAAAGCATGAATTGGGCTCTAATACCATCGAAAAGTGGAAGTAGGCTAAGAATCCATAATATAAAACCATAAAAGGCTAAATATAACTTAGCTACTCCACTCCAAGGATCTAATCATGCTTACAATAAGGGTTTAAGCTCAAAAAATTACCTTGAATGCTAAATTCGAAGGTGAGAGGAAGAAGACTCCAATGAACTCTTTAATAGATCAAGTCACTCACGGTAGAGGCAATCAACATTTGAATACCTTCTACAACTCAAAATAATGTTCAAATTTTATAGAGAGCACTTCAACACACCAAGGAAGATACTGTAAAAAATCAGGTCAATCTAAACATCCAAAATCCTTCAAATCTACCACAAAAATTATTGGACAGCAATAGTTCACCAAAGAGCACCAAGTCCCTTAAATGTTGGACCTCAAATGTGATAATCAACATACTGAAGGACAGCCCAAATAAACCTCATATCTACTAGAAAATGAGAGGACAAAGATGAGGGAGTGGCAATTTGAGAGGAATTGGAGAAGGAGAGAGTTTGGAGAGTGTGAAGCTTCAACACATGAAAAATCACACTTTTGGAGGAAAAAGGAAATCTTGTGATTAAGCCATCTAATGGCCAACCACCTAGGTATTTATAGAGAGGATGGTGTGATGCAAGTTGGCATCACACCTCCCATGTTAGTTGGCAACTTGCCAACTTGTATGTGAATTTGAATTTCACATGCATTTACATTTAATTAGTATAAACATTTCATCTTATGAAATGTAATGCAAATTAACTCTAAATTAATTTCAAATGAAATATTCATTTGAATTTTTCCACAAAATCCAAATACTCATTTTAATTAAATTAACTCTTTAATTTAATTAATTGGTTTGACTTAACTTCTTAAGTCAATTAACTTAACTCTTTAAGTTAATAGGTGTCAACTTAACTATTTAAGTTAACAAGGCTAATTAATTGTCACATGGCACCAATTAAATTAACTTTATAATTTAATTAGTCTAATTTAACTCTTTAAATTATTTTGATTAATTTAATGATTAAATTAATCAAGCCAAAATGATCAAAAATTAGTTAACCAAATTTCTTTGCAGAATTGCCTAGGTGAATTTTCTAACTCTTTAGAAAATTCCTCCCATCAAGTAGAACTTCCATTAAGCTTTGTGTGTAATCCATTAGGTTCATCCATTCATTGGACATAGGCTCACAACTCATTGTAATATTTTGAATATTGAAATATTTGAATATTAATTTAAACTCCTTTTAACTAATAACTCTTTCAATTAATCTTCATTAATCGAAGAGTGCCCAACCTCCATAGTCGATGCCTAGCAACAAGCCTAAGGAGCCAACTAATTAGATTGAATGAATATGTTTTGATAAACCATTCTAGCTCTACACCTGCCATGCAAATGTGATCCTTCCATCTCCTATCTCCCGAAAGAGACTTAGAGCAAGATATTTGTTGGCTCCCCAATAACCTCGATAATTACGTTTCTAATTTCAATGTTCAATTTCCCTTATTAACCTCATCTTTGGAAAACTCCTTTTTCAAATTGTCATATTACCTTGTGCAAGAATTTCATGAAATCAATCATGATAGAATACATAGAAGATGCACTCGCTCTTCACAATGACAAGGAGATGGATCTCAACTTGGATCTCACAAACTTCTACGTCTAAGTAACTCATACCCGCTCTCAACCCAGAGGACCTATTACGAGGTCAATGAAGAGTCAAAATATGAGGACCTAAACATTAGGTTACCATGGATCCTCAAGTCAAAGGACTAATTATATGCACTAGCATAAGCTAGAGAACTTGCCACACCAACTATCTAGTGGATTCTCGGGGTAGGTCTTCAGTGAACTTCTCTAACAAATACCTACTAATATGCACCCCTGTTTAATATGGATTGCTTATAAAACATAGCAATATCCAACTCCTTGGATTTATGCATCATTAGCGCAAGTATATCCTAATCTCAGATGTCCCGTCTCATAAGATTCTATGATTTGAAATATTTTAAAATCATGACCGTGGAAATTTATTCCATAATCACCACCTATTTTCAAGCCAAGTCCAATAGTCATAGTGTGATTTAGCGGCTTTAACCAAATGCAAGTGAAGTAGAACAAGCATAAGATGAAGATGGCCATTTTATATGAATATAATTCAATCAAGATTGCATGACAAGTGAAATAGTTTGCATGCTAATCTAATTGGCTGTGTGGCACTATTCCAACATAGTTATCATATCCCAATTAATGATTGAGGTTTAAATGCGTACCCATTTATCTTGTGTGGTATAATCTACTTGCATCTTCTTTAAGCTAATGAATTCATGTCTACAGACACAATATGTTGAAAACTGAAAAGTACAAATATAGAAGTATATATCTTTTGCCATGTCATAATGATGTAACTTTTAACATATTTCTATTAAACAAATTGCAAGCATCATAGTTGATTTGTTTCTAGAGAGAAAGGTTTTGCCACAATTAGAACAGTTATTTTTTTAATCACAACATATGTCCATGGCTTCTTGGAGAAATCTATTAGGTACTCAACTAGTCATGTTATAGATTTCGTTATTTCTAATATCTTGAGATATAAAATTGAAGAGTTTGCAACACCACATAGAATCTATTGAGATTGGAAGAGTTAGAACTCTTAAAAAATTTCTGGAGATGAGCTAATGAATTGATGAAATGAGCTCCAACTATTAGATCATGATAGTCTTATTCGGTGAATTAGAAATTATAGGTCTGTTTGAATTTGAAAAATGCGTCACATGTTTTAAAAAATATGGAAGTTGTAAATCTAAATTTGAGGCTTATTTGCTAGTATTTTAGATGTTATATTAACTAAAATTGCTAGAAGTCCAAGGATATTTACGATTGAAAAATAGTTTGAACTATTAAATTGACTAAATAACAAGAAATAGAAAAAACAATAAAAGAAATAATATGAAAAAAAAGTTAAGTGCCACACAATGGGTGCCATCACATAGACAAATGCGAAGAGTTACTAAGCATTTTACTTTACAAAAAAAAGTAGAGAATTTTTGAGAATAGTGGGGTGTTGGAAAATGGAGGGGGCGGGAAAGAAAGCATTGCTGCTCTCACCCAAAAAATGTGCAGTGTAGAATCAATATCAAGGTACCTAATGAGAACTCATATAGTAGACGTACTTAGTCTAATGTATACATAACCCATGAAACTAATGTTGTTCTTCGCTTGAATTATTAAATGAAAAGCAGAAAAAATTCCTACTGCAAAAATTATTTTCTCCTTTATTCTCATTTGAAAGTTTTGAAACTATAGCGCCTAATAATTTAAGATGAGGCTTTGCAAGCGGTTGGCTTTTTTCATTTATCCATGGAGTTATTAGCTTTATATAGCTTCCAAAAATTCACAGATAGGTTACCCTTATCTCTCTAGATTTCTTCTAAGGCTTAGTTGTTTATAATATTATCTTTTGACTTCAAATATGTGGAATACCTAAAAACGCCTATTGTATAAATGAATTTATCAATTTAAATATTCTCTTGTTGTCACACCTTTTTAGTTAATACAGAAACTTTAAATGTGCCCCCATCTAATCATTAGTCCTCACTTTTTCTAAGTAAGTTAATAATAAGGCCTAGAAGAAATAATTTTACTTCTACCATTATGTTCATGGGTGTAATTGATAGCTTCCATAGTCTTCTTTCCCTTTATCAACATTTATAATAATTATGGTTTATGAATGACACTCTCAGAAACTATGGCTATGTTTTTCTTATTATAAGATCTCTATCTTTATTGTGATAATAAAACTTTCTTTTTATGTTTTTTCATTTGGATTGGCCAATAAAGAGCTCAACTGCATGTTTGTACCTTGTGAGTTAAGCATAAAGATTATTGAATTGTTAATCTGTAATGCCACAAAGAAGGACTAGATTTTAATTGTTTATCTTGGAATCTTATTTAGTAGATTCATAGTGTTGACCCATTCTACCTTTATCACTGTTTGAGTCTTTTGGTATGTAATCTAATATACTTTCTGTAATTAAACCGGACATTGCAGGTCTAAATTAAATTTCTTCTATCTTAATTGTACCTATTGTGCTTCCATCCATTTATAGTTCTCTTGGTTTCTTTCTTTTCCATGTTTTCCTTTCTTCTTGGCTCTAGGGGCTGATAACTAAGCTGAATGGAGATGAATATTCATTTCTAACATACTAATAGTCTTTCTTACGTACTTTTGAAGGAGCATATATGCCATTGGCAAATTATGTAAAAAGTTGAAAAATCTTACATTGAGGGGCCACTACTTCTTACGTAAATGGTTTTTGGTTGCCTAGCGTTATTCATATTGAAGTAAATGGCTCCACAATATTGGAACTAATGGATTGAATTTTTGAAAATTTTGCATGCAAGTGTTTGGCCTTCCAACTTGTGCTTACTTTGTCACTTTTGCATATGAACTTCTTTTTCTCTCTTTGTTTAACTGTTTGGTAGTGTTTTCCATTTGTTCCCTTATTCATTCTTTCCTTAGCAATTATCTTGAGAGAATACAAGATATATCATTTCAAGCATGCAAGAAAAGATTCATTGGATGATAAGAATTTTTAGTAGTTAGAGTGATAGATGGCTCTTTTTTCTTCATTTTTTTTTTTTTT
>JACGDI010005515.1:510312-539614 GCA_014898725.1 Jacaranda copaia
TTTTTTTTTTTGTTGTTGTTATAGCTAAATTGATTTTAGTCATATTCATTGGAGCAATCGATAGTTTGCATATTTTCTCTATTGTAGTTTTGATCATTTGACATGATTATTTGACATCATAAACAGAGCAATAAAGTTGGCGCAATTTCTATAATTATAAGGGTTTATGATAATGCAGGATTTTGTGTTGTGCATCACTTAGGTAAATTATTATGCAATTAATATACTACTACATCATTCAATAATTGGGCTAATTTGTGAGTTAAATATCAGTTCTAAAGACTAGTTTCAGTAATGTACTTGTAATATGCCAAAGAATAGCCTTATGCTTGAGGTTAATCTCAGTCTCTAACTCAAAATTGCTTTACTCTGCAGATTTCTTTTCTACGGTCTTTGTACTTGGTTGTTTGTTTCATGTCAAGTAAAATTGGTCAATAGTAAAGCAAGATTACAGCAGAGTTGAATTGATCCTGCACACTAGATAAAGAAGCCCATCATATATTGAATTGACCATATAGACTAATAGAGCAATCCCATCATATGTTACAAATTGTTCTCTCATTCTAAATTAAAGAGAGAGGTTAATCTCTAGATCAAAACCTAGAATATAGAAATGCTTTTTGCAGTATGTGTAAGTACAAATTTTTTTTTCTGTAAAATTAAAATTGTAAGACAAGAAAAATCATACAAATAAATTAAAATTAAAATTTATCAATTATGGATTTAATCTCTAATCTAATCTTCTAATTCTTTCCTTCCAAATATGATCTTGAAATTTGATGAGCACCACAAAAGATTCCTTGAACATCATGAATCTCCTTGAATTTGATTTGAAATAATGCCAATTCAAGGGCTCCGCACCTTAATCTCGAATCAAATGCCAAAAATTAATACATGACCTCTATGAAGAATGCATTAAATGTGGTGGATTTTCTTGAATTTGATTTGAATAAAATAACACCAATTTGAAGGCTTTACACCCTAATCTCGAATCAAATGCTAAAATATGATGAGCTCCATGAAGAACACCTTGAACCTCCTTGAATTTGCTTGATAAAATTCTTGGACTCCTACAAAGTTTCTCTAACTTGCTAAGATTTATGTTATGTGTTAAATGAGCTTTGATTACCTGCTTTATATAGATGCTAGATGAAAGACTTTCAAATTGACTTGAACTTCTTTGTTAGATGTCTCTTCAATAAGATAATATCAAGTATCAAGAGATAATGTCAAATATTAAGAGATAATATCAAATATCTTTGATTTGATTGGTCCATAGACATAGAAACTTCATCTTTAACACTTGTCAACATTTGATTTGAGCAAAAAATAAATACTAAAGTATCAATTAAAATTAACTACTTATCTTTAGGAATTAAATTTCATAAATTCCAAGAAATAGATAGAAATTTTAAATTAATACCTAACATATTATTTTACATGTGTCACTTCTCTATTGGATAAAATTAATATATCTACAAATATCCCCACTTCAAGGCTTAGCGAAAGATGTGTAAATCATCCACAAAAAACGCAAGACCTGAACTATTTGAGAATTTTTTATTTTATTTTATTTTCTCACATACATCTATGGTAAAAATATCCTCCAAGAATTCATCAAGCTATACTGCAATCAAGAACTATCATCCCTTTATGGGATCTTCATGAAATTTTTGGATTGCCAATACGTGGAGATTTTCATGAAGAAGTCATCCTATCTGCCTATATACCCAATTAAAGGATTAAGTCATAACACCTTTCAAAGTTAACATCCTTTTGAGGGGTACCGTACACAAGTTATACTCATGCGGGCTAAGAGTAACATGCAATTTAGGCTTGTACACTAAAGAACATATTTAACTTGAGCAAATATATTATACTCATATCAAGGAGTCTCTTAAATTTGACTGACAATTTATACGCATGTCAAAGAGTCTACTTAAGTCTAACTTGATTGATAATTTATACTCTTATCAAGGAGTACATGGGGAGACTTAAATATTTAAATAGTGTATACTTGTATCGAGGAGCATTATTGATAGTTTAAACACTTATCAAGGAGCATATGTTGTTAGAATAGTGCTTTGCAAGGAAATGAGACTGGCCTTGTAAACTGTTTCACTTATGGTACAATCTTGATTGAATGATATTCTTTGAATGGCCATCTTTATCTTATGCTTTATTAAACTTTACTTGTATTTGGATAAAACCTTTAGATCACCTATGACTGCAAGATTTAGTTTGGTGACTATAGAATAAGTCTCACATGGTCGTGATCTTAAAACTTTCAAGTCAAAGGATCTTGTGAGACGGGGCATCAAAGATCTAGATAAACTTGCACTAACGATGCATAATCCAAGGTTTGGAGATTGCTCCATTCTATAAGCGACTGTATAAGATATGGGTGCATGTTAATGGGTGCTTATTAGAGAACAAAGCACTGAAGACCCACCGGAGAGTCCACTAGATAGCCGAAGTGGCAAGTAGGTAGTGGCTAGTTCTCCTACCTACACTAGTGCATATTATTAGTCCTTTGACTTGAGGATCCATTGTAACCTTGTGTCTAGTCCCTATGCTTTAACTCATCGTTAACCACGTAGTAGGTTTTTCAAGTTGAGATTGGGTATGGGCTATTGGCAAAGAGGTTTGTGAGATCCAAGATGGAATCTGACTCCTCGTTATTACGAAGGGTTAGTACATCTCCTATGTGTTCTATAATGATCAATTCCAAGAAATTCTTGCGCAAGGTGGTGTGACAATTTGAAATAGAAGTTTTTCAAAGGTGAGGTCACACAAATGGATTCGAACATTGAGAATAGAGACATAGTATCAAGGCTAATAGGGAACTGATAAACATCTTACTTTAGGCCTCTTTCGGGAGAAAGAAGACAAAAAGACCATATTTGCATGGTACGCATGGAGTGATGATGGTTTTCTAGAATATTCATTTTGGCCAATTATTTGGCCTCCATGGGCTTGAGGTGGACATTGACCATAGAGATTGAGTACTCTTCGATTAATAAGATTAACTAAATTGAGTCGACTAGTTTAAAAAGGAGTTTTAAACTAGAATGAATATGAGATATTCAAAAGTCATAAGGCATTGTGAACCTATGTCCAATGAATGGTAGAACTTATTAGGTCACACACAAAATCCAATTCGCTTCCTAATTGATGGAGAGAACTTTCTAAGGAGTTAGAAAAGGGATCTCTCTATCCTAATGGACCGAATTGTGGTGCCAAGTTTGAAGGTCAATTTTAGATTGATAGATTTAAATGTTAAATTGATCAACTAATTTAAAGAGTTAAATTAGACTAATAATTAAAAAGCAAATTATTTGGTGCCAACATGACCATCAATTGGTCAAGTTAACTTAAAGAGTTAAGTTAACAATTAAACTTAAAAAGTTAAGCTAATTTGACTTAAAGAGTTAAGTCAAAGCATAATTAATTAAATTAAAGAGTTTAATTTGATTAATTAAGTGGAATGCACTCTTGGAGGGAAGACTGAAATGAGATTTGAGATGGCATCTTAATTAATTTGAAATGAGATTCCAAATTTAATTAAGATGCAAATAAAATTCAAATGAAATTTAGATTCCCATGCTACCTAAGTAATCTTGGCTGCCCCCCTCCCCTCTTCATGGAATATGTGATGCCACCTTGGCATCACTCAAATCCATATCTATATATAAATATAGTGAGGTACATGGCCAAAGAGAGAGAAAAAGGTGTGCAAAAGGTGTGAAGAATTAGATTTTTCATCTTTCCTTCCAAAAAATAACCCTTGTGCAAGCTATCATTTCATGAGTTGAAGGCTTAGCCTTTTCTTCCTCCTCTTACCAATTTTTGGCCTCCTTTATTCCCAATTATTTGGTTCTATTCCAGCTTATGAATTAGAGAATTAAGTAAGGCTCATTAGTGTGTGGACTATTTCAATAGAAGTAAGACATGAGCCTTGCTCTGTTTCTGGAGAACTCTTTACGCAAGGTCTAACTTTAAAACTTTTTTCAGGACAATCCAGATAGCCAATCAATCTGAATTTTTTACTAGATATTTCCAAGGTGTTTAATATCTTCAGTAATTTTTCTAGAATTTTGGATGCGATTTTGTAGGGAGATCATCAAAATACATTTATTGTGCTGAAAGCAAACAGAATCTGGAATCGGTGAGGTGTTCATTTGTTTCTTTCCAAATTTTCTTGTCAAGGTAATTCTCTATCTAAATATAAATCCAAGGTATGATTAGATCCCTGTAATACTTGTAGGCATTAGTTATTTTGTGTTTTGAAGTTTTGATTATAGATCCTAGTGCCTATCTCATTTTCAAGTGGTATCAAAGCCTAAATTCATGTTTAAATTTGGATTTGCTTGGTTGATTAATTCATGTGATGGGTTGATATTTATCACCGTGTTCTCAATTCAATTGATAGATTTGGGAATTTGGTTGATTTGTATGTGGCTCCTTGATTGATGAATTAAAAGCATGCTATTATGTGATTTAAATGTTAATTCATGTAGTTGGTATGTTTTAATTCATAGAGATTAATGTTGCAAAGTGTTTTGGCATTAATTGATGTTATATGTTGATATAGCATGTTGACTTATGCCTGAAAGAGTTTTGGTTTATTTTAGATCCAATTTGATTGGAATTATGTCAGAGATGACTTGAAGAATTTGATTCTTATTTTTTCTAATTTTTGAAAGCATGTCTGAGCACTTTTATTTTCAGTTTTAAAAGGTGTTTTGAATCTGGAAATTGATATGAAATGTGTGTTATGATGTTGAGAACATGTGCTAAAATTATTGGTGCATAAAAGTTGACTGGAGAACACACTTGGCAAACCTTGAACACCAAAAGCCAAGACTGCCAACAGCTCCCTGGGTGCTAGCTGGGCAACGTGTGCATGTTGTGTACATGGGCTGCCGAGCCGTGCACCAAGGGCTGCCAAGCAGTCTAATTTTGGGAGTTATTGGTGAGCTTTGAGTTGTTTTCTCAACTCTTTTAATGCTCAAGAAATTTTTGCACAACACATATTGGTTGTACAAGTGTTGTGCCATGCCTCAAAATTATGTTTGACATATTTGAATGCTTTTGAAAATTGATTAAAGTTGATCTCCAATTAATGGCATAAGTGTTATGCTTAGTTCAATTATTTGTTTATGAGATGAGCATTTAATTGATGAAATTAATTGTTAATTCTAGATCTATTTATAGCTCATTTAATTATTGAATGAATGATGGATGAATAGGGATGATCATGAGCCTTTTAAATTGATTTTATTTGTTACAAAGTTGTTGAAATGGGGCTTGCATGCCTCTTGTTCTATCTTGTAAAAGTTATGAGAGTAGAACTTCCAGAGGTCAGAATTTTCATTTCAAGTAAATGTTGCATAGAGCAAGGTATCCAATGGAGGCATGGAAGCCAAATTCAAGACCCATGAATGTATGAGAAGCACTCACATAATAGTTTAGTTTAATTTAACCCATTTAAAATCAACCGAAGTGATTCACCTATGGCTTTAAGTGCATTATTTGGTTAGGCGCATGGTAATCCCACCCTAGGAGCATGATAAGCTATTTACTTATTTATACTTTTCATATTCTATTGATGTATGAGATGTATAATTAGGATATAGAGAACCTAAATAAAAAGATAAAATAATGAGATCTTTGCAAGCAAAAACCTCCACTTAGAATGTCTAAGTATTTTCAATATTAAGTCAAAAGAGTTTTAATTATGAGATACAAATTAAAAAAGTTTTAATTAATCCAAGCTTTCCACCAATAGTGTATGCCATGATGATGCTACCAATTTTGTGTGATGGCACTTGGTCATGGGGATCACACTTAGGAGGAAAGCTGTGAGCATACACTTAGCATGAGATGTAACTTTGACTTGGAAACCCTCACACATTGGCACTCAATCACGAGGGATATCATGAGGCCGTCTTGAGACAAATATTGATTGGTGGGTTTCACTTAACACTTAGTAGTATAGATGACGCATGGTCATGTAAGTATATATGAAAAGTGAGGCTAAATATATCAAGAGTTGTATGAGATGCAATTAGCAAACGTTGCTTACCCTTCAATTGCTGGTGGATGGCACATAGTCATAGGGGTTCATTGGCAAGTCATTGGGGTCTTGATTCTCACTAGGAAATGTGATTTCCCAAATTCTTTTTCAAGGTGAAGGATTTGATATTAGAAAAACATGCTTGAAAGACCATGAACATGTTTTAATATTAAACTTAATCACATGCTAATTCTCTTTGTTTGGCCTCATGTAAATTTTTTGAAATCTTCAACAAATAAATGGCTAAAAATCAACTCGCAAGCATTTTAGAAACCAATAAACTTACCGGGCCTAACTTCTAAGATTAGTTGAGAAACCTTAAGATAATTCTTAACTCCGATAAGAGGACATATTTTCTTGATCAAAGTCCATCGAATACTTTCGGTAATGTTGCAATCAATGAGGTTCGTGAAGTGTTTACAAAATTTGTAGATGATGATCTGCAAGTTAGATGCCTTATGTTGGCATCAATGACTAATGAGCTCCAAAAGAATCATGAGCACATGAAACATGCTTTTGAGATCTACATGCACCTACATGAGTTGTATGGTGTTCAAACAAAATATGAAAGGTTCGCTTTGTCTATGGAGCTCTTTGGGACAATGATAAGTGAAAGGGCAATTGTCCATGATCATGGGCAAAACATGATTGGACTCATCAAAAGGCTTAGACAACTTGACATGATCATGGATAATGACTTTTATATGGATTTGATCCTCCAATCATTGCCACCTTCGTTCGACTAATTCATTGTGAACTTTAATATGTTCAAGAAAATAGTTACGATCAAAGAATTGATGAACATGCTAATGACCATAGAGGTGATGATGAGAAAAGAAAAACCTCTTATGATGGTGTCCTCCTCCAAGTCGAAGGGTCTTAGGGCCCTAAAAAGTGAGGTAAGAGGAAAAACAATTCTTCCTCAAAAAGGAAACAACTAGAGAAGAGTTTTAGGAGAGTTAAGAAGAAAGCTAAGATCGATGCGAATTGTTTCCATTATGGTAGAAAAGGTCATTGGAAACGAAACTGCAAAGCTTACCTTGCTACTCTTGAAAAGGATATCTTTTTCTTTGAGGTGTATTTAACGACTAATTCTTCCTTATTGGTATTTGATACCGCATGTGATTCTCATCTCTATAATTCCTTATAGGCGATGGAAAGAAGAAGGAGTCTACGTGAAAGAGATATGATCCTCTCCCTTGGAAATGGTGTAAAAGTTGTGGCCAAGGTCCAAGGCATAGTAACACTAAACTTGGGAAATTCTTGTATTGTTCTTGATCCAATTTACTATATACCTAATCTTGTTAAGAACATTATTTCAATTCTTATTTTGGATAATAAAGGATTTAATTTTTCAATATCAAATGGGAAGTTGAAAGCATTAAGCAATGGTTCCTTAATTGCACAAGGTACATTAGTTAATAGATTTTACATGCTTGATTTTCTCACTCTTCTAATACATGCTCAAACAAATAAAAGAAAGTTAGATATCCAAGAAGATGCCATTCTGTGGCATACAAGACTTGGCCATATCTCTAAAAATAGGATGAGCAAGTTGGAAGCTCTCAAAGCACTAAAAGTTAGTGGCATTGAGGACTTTCCTACTTGTGAATCTTGTTTAAAGAAAAAAATGACCAAGACTCCATTTGTAATACAAACGGTGCGATCCACAAGTCTTTTAAATTTAGTCCATAGGACATTTGTGGACTACTAAGAGTTAGTGGGAGAGGTGGTTGTTCTTATTTCATCACTTTCACTGATGACCATAGTTAGTACGGAGATGTGTATCTTATGAACTATAAGTCTAGTGGCCTTTGAAAAGTTTAAAGAGTAAAATAATGAAGTAGAAAAGTAGAAATGACTTAGTATTAAAGCCCTTCGATCAGATTGAGAGGGAGAATACTTAAGTGTCGAGTTCTTGGATTATCTTAAAGAGAATGGAATTTTCCCTCAATGGACTCTACCTGGCACACCCCAACTTAATGGAGTATTCGAAAGGAGAAATCGTACCTTGTTAGATATGGTATGTTCCATGATGCATTTTTCTAATGTACCCATATCTTTTTGGGGATACACCTTAGAAACGACTACGAGGTTGCTAAGTGTAGTACCTTAAAAGTCAGTACCAAAAATACCATATGCAATATGGTGTGGCAAAGCTCCCTCTTACCACTATCTAAAGGTTTAGGGATCCTCCGCCTAGATGAGACGTACAATGAGGGATAAATTGGATAGTAGATCTACTTTGTGTAAGTTTGTGGGATACCTAAGAGAGTCTATGGGGTATTACTTCTATAATTCCTTGGAACAAAATGTATTTTTCTCAAGCAACACCCATTTTTTGAAAAAGAAATTTCTATTGGAGAGAAAAGACATTGTTATTAATCTTGATGAATTTCAAGACGATTAAGAAATCCCACAAGTGGTGGAAACAATAGAATTGTAAAAACTTAGTACACAACCTCTGAAAAGGTCAAATCGGATCAAGAAGCAACCTAAAAGGTTCAGATTCCTTCATAAGATGGGTCAATTGGATGAGGATCTGAAGACCTATGAGGAAGCTTAAACATAGATTCAGGACGTCAACTTGATGCCATGAGATTCAAAATGGACTGCATGTACCCAAACAAAGTATGGACTTTGGTAGATCCACTAATGAAATAGTTCTTGTTGGTTACAAGTGGATCTATAAGCGAAAGCCTAGGATAGATTAAAAAGTAGTGACTTTTAATGCGTGACTAGTGGCAAAAGGTTACACTCAAAGACTCGGTACTAATTTTGAGAAAACATTTTCACCAGTCACTATGCTTAAGTCCATTCAAATCTTATGAGCTATAACTATATATTATGACTATAAGATATAGCAAACGGATGTGAAAACTATTTTCCTCAATAATGACATTGAAGAAGAAATTTACATGGATCAACAACAAGGTTTTACATCTAAAGGGAGTGAGCAAAAGGTTTGCAAGCTCCAAAGGTCCATCTATGGACTCAAACAAGCATCCTAAAGTTGCAACATATGTTTTGACAAAATAGTCAAATCATTTGACTTTGTCAAAAATGTGTATGAGCCATGTGTGTACAAGAAGGCTAGTGGGAGTTTAGTACAGTTTATTGTGCTTTATGTCGGTAACATCCTTCTCATTGAGAATGAGGTAGGAATGTTAAAGTGCACTAAAACATAGTTATCTGCACAATTCTGCATAAAGGATTTGGGATAAACATCTTATGTATTGAAAATACGTATCTATAGAGATAGATTGAGAAGGATGCTTGGACTTTCCCAAACCCCATACATTGACAAGATACTAAAGAGATTTAGTATGGAAGAATCCAAGAGAGGGTTCTTTCTTATGGGATATAGCATTCCTCTCTCCAAGTCTGTGGCCCCCAAGATTGAGGAGGAGAAATGAAGAATGTCCCAAATAGTCTATGCCTCGGCAATAGGGAACATAATGTATACAATTCAATGTACAAGACCGGATGTGGCATACTCATTAAGTGTTAAGAGTAAGTTCTAATCTAACCCCAGTAAGAGTTACTGGATAGTCATAAAAATTATCCTTAAGTACTTAAGAAGAACTAAGGGCATGTTTTTGGTGTACGACAATGGAGAATTGAAACTTGAAGGGTTTTTGGATTCTAGTTTCCAATCTGATGTAGATGATCTCAAATCCACTTTTGGATTCATATTTTTCCTCAATAGCGGCATGGTAAATTGGAAAGGTTCCAAACAAGACACCACCACCAACTTAACCATAGAGGCAAAATATATTGCAGTTTCAAAAATTGCAAAGAAAAGTGTTTGGATGAAAAACTTTATTCAAGAGTTGAATGTAGTGCCTAGCATTATTGAGCTAGTTGTTATCTTCTATGACAATAACGGGCAGTAGCGCAAGCTAAAAAGCTAAGATCTCATCAGCAATCTAAGTATATAATGAGGCAATGTCATTTGATCAAGAGATCATTGTAGATGCGACATCCAATTGGAGAGAATTACCTCAGAAGAAATCATAGCAGATCCATTGATAAAACCCCTATCACAAAACATTTTTGAAAGACATCTTGAGAAGATAGGTCTTAAGGCCATGGGATATTAGCTTTAAGACAAGTGGGAGATTGTTGGAATAGTGCCATTCAAGCCAATGAGATTAACCTTGTAAACTATTTCACTCGTGGTATAATCTTGATTGAATGATATTCTTTGTATGGCCATTTTCATCTTATGCTTTATTATACTTCACTTACATTTGGATGAAACCCTTAGATCACCTATGACTGTGGGACTTGGTTTGGTGACCATGGAATAAGTATTATACAGTCATGATCTTAAAATTTTCAAGTCATAGGATCATGTAAGATGGGGCATCTAAGATCCAAATAAACCTACACTAATAATGCATAAATCCAAGGGTTGGAGATTACTCCATTCCATAAGCAACTATATGAGATTCAGGTGTATGTTAGTGGGTGCTTGTTAGAGAACAAGGCACTAAAAACCCACTGAAAAATCTACGAGATAGATAAAGTGGCAAGTCAGTGGTGGCTAGTTCTCTTATTTACGCTAGTGCATATTATTAGTCCTTTGACTTGAGGATCCATGGTAACTTTATGTCCGGTCCTCTTGCTTTGACTTATCCTTGACTACTTAGCGGGTCTTTTAGGCTGAGATTGGGTATGAGCTACTTGATACAGAGGTTTGTGAGATCTGAGATGGAATCCAACTCCTCGCTATTGTGAAATGCGAGTATATCTCCTATGTGTTCTATAATGATCGATTCCAAGAAATTCTTGCGTAAAGTGGTGTGACAATTTGAAAAAAGAATTTTTCAAAGGTGAGGTCACACAAATGGATTTGAACATTGAGAATAGAGACATAGTATCGAGGCCAATGAGGAACTGACAAATATCTTGCCCCAGGCCTCTTTCGGGAGATAGGAAACAGAAGGACCATATTTGCATGGCACGCATAGAACGATGATGGTTCTCTAGAATATTCATTTCAACCAATTATTTGGGCTCTATAGGCTTGAGGTTGGGCATTGACCATAGAGATTGGGTACTCTTCAATTAATGAGATTAACTAAATTGAGTTGATTAGTTTAAAAGAGAGTTTTAAACTAGAATGAATATGAGATATTCTAAAGTCACAAGGTATTGTAAGCACATGTCCAACAAATGGTTGAACTTATTGGGTCACACACAAAATCTAATTAGCTTCTTAATTGATGGAAAGGATTTTCTAAATAGTTCGAAAATGGATCTCTCTATCCTAATGAACTGAATTTTTGTGCCATGTTTGAAGGTCAATTTTGGCTTAATTGATTTAAGTATTAAATTGATCAACTAATTTAAAGAGTTAAATTAGATCAATAATTAAAGAGTTAATTATTTGGTGCCAACATGACCATCAATTGGTCAAGTTAACTTAAAGAGTTAAGTTAATAATTAAGCTCAAAGAGTTAAGATAGTTTGACTTAAAGAGTTAAGTCAAAGCATAATTAATTAAATTAAAGAGTTTAATTAAATGAATTAGGAGGAATGCATTTTTGGAGAGAAGACTCAAATTATATTTGAGATGACATCTTAATTAATTTGAAATGAGATTCCAAATGTATTAAGATGCAAATGAAATTTAAACGAAATTTAGATTCCCTTACCACCTAAGCAATCTTGGCCACCGTCCCCCGCCCTTATGGAATTTGATGCCACCTTGGTATCACACAAATTCACATCTATATTCACATCTATATATAGATATGGTGAGGTACATGGACAAAGAGAGAGAAAAAGGTGTGCAAAAGGTGTGAACAATTAGATTCATCATCTTTCCCCCCAAAAAACAACCCTTTGTGCAAGCTAGCATTTCATGAGTTGAAGGCTTAACTTTTTCTTCCTCCTCTTACCAATTTTTGGCCTCCTCCATCCCCAATTCTCTGGTTTATTCCAGCTTATGAATTAGAGAATTAAAAAAGTTTCATTGATGTGTGGACTATTTCAATTGAGGTAAGAAGTGCGCCTGGCTCTGTTTCTGGAGAACTCTCAGTGCAAGGTCCGACTTTATGACTTCTCTAGGATGATCCAGCTAGGCAATAGATCTAAATTTTTCATTGGAGATTCTACAAGGTGTTGGCTATCTTCAATAATGTTTCTAGAATTTTTGGAGGCGATTTGGTAGGGCGATTGTCGCAATACTTTCGTTGTGCTGCATGCAGATAGAATTTGGAATTGGTGAAGTGTTCACTTGTTTCTTTTGGAATTTGCTTATCATGGTAATCCTCTATCTAAATCTAAATCCAAGGCATGATTAGATCCCTGTAATACATTTAGGCACTAGTTATTTTATGTTTTAAAGTTTTGATTATAGATTCTAATGCCTATCTCGCTTTCATATATGAGGCTTTAACTTGAGAATTTTAGATAGTTTATGCTCATATTTGGAAGCATTAAAGTTTAATATCTTATCAAGGAGCACATGAGAAAACTTTGAATGTTTAAAGATTTTTAGATTGCTTATGCTCGTATTTAGAAGCATTATTGACAATTGAGACTCTTATGAAGGAGTACATCAAGAATTTTAACTTAAGAATTTTAGATAATTTATGCTCATATCTAAGAACATTAAAGTTTAAGATATTATCAAGGAGCACATGAGAATATTTTCAATGTTTAAAGATTTTTAGATTGTTTATGCTTGTATCTAGGAGCATTATTAATAGTTTAAGCTCTTATCTAGAAGCATTTGGAATTTGAAGACTTGAACTTTGGACTTGAAGACTTGGAGACTTAAGTCTTTGATTTGGAAACTTGAAGACTTGAGCCTTGGATTTAGAAATTTGGAGAGTTTTGTCTTGAATTTGAAGACTTGGAGACTTGATTTAAAGATTTGGAGATTTGAGTCTTGGATTTAATAACTTGAAGACTTGAGTTTTGGATATGGCTTGAGTTTTAAACTTGAAGACTTGGAGACTAGGAGACTTAAGTCTTTCGATCTAAATATTTGGAGACTTAGGGTCTTGTATTTGAAAATTTTGGAAACTTTTTGAAGATTTGGATACTTGCGTTTTGGACTTGAAGACTTAGAGACTTAAGTCTTAAATTTGAAAACTTGGATACTTGAATTTTGAACTTGAAGACTTCGAGAATTAAGTCATGGATTTACAGACTTGGAGACTTAAATCTTGAGTTTGAAGACTTGGATACTTAAGTTTTGGACTTTGAGACTTTAATTTGAAAATTTTAGATAGTTTTTACTCTTATGTAAGAGTATTATTGACAATTTAACCTTCTATCAAGGAGCATTTGGAAGTTGAAGATGAAAATTAAATACCCCTAATATATTCATCATCATCACCACTTGAATTTTCTTATTCATCAAAATTCATGCTCACTTCAATATTATGTGCACAAGTTGCCAAATCTTAAAATATTTCATTTGATTTTGAAGTATACAGCAAAGACTCCAATGCATTCTTTGCATACACATCCTAATAGCTGAAATCTCTAACAATTAATCTTTCCAATTAAAACTCATATTTCTCCAGCATTTGATGTATTCATTGTTTGGCTCTTCTTTCCATTGGAAATCATTAGTGAGTTCAATCATGCTGACTATTCTTTGAGTCTTATAGAAATTGAGGAACTCTTGTTCCAGTTGCTCCTAACTATCGATGCAGCCTATCTCTAAGTCAATATACCAATCAAAAGTATTACCTTTTAATTATTGAACAAACTACTTGACCAAATGATCCCTATATGCCCCAGCATTATTACAAGTCTCATTTAAATAAGCCATACTTTGGGTTGCCCTTGCCATCAAATTACTAAACATTTGGGGGTAGGTAACCAACTAGCATCTTTAAATCATCAATCCCTTGAGTATAAAGCTTGGAGTAAGTCTTAGATAACTTAGAACTTCTATCATGCTTGTTTTTGGTAGTCCCCATTATAAACTCCTTCAATGGATCAACAAGAATTAGTCCATCAGTGGAAACTTGAAATTCTTTTATCTTAATCTCTTCATTTTTGGCTGATTGTCTCCTTGTGGATGTTTTGCCTTCGCCCTAAGTCTCAATTTATTTTTCCACCATGCAATTGGCGTCATGATTGTCCACTTTGTTCATTAATTTAGAAATTTGAAAGTCTCACTCTTGGACATGCTTTGTGAGCCCTTCAATAGCCCTCGTTAAATTTACAATTTGTTCCTCATACGTTGTAACACTTGTCACCATCACCGTCGCCATCCTCAAGAAATTTGATGTTAAGTAGGAAATGGATTATACAGATTCTTTCTTTGATTCTCCACCATCTTTATTCAAATCAATAAAATACAGCAACAACTCTTCCATAGTAACGAAGGAGTCACCTCTCAAAATGATTGCAACTTTTTGGATATACTTCTTGTGATGATGCCAACACTTTTTGCTCCAACACTTGAAGAATTTGAGGTAATACTTTTCATTGATACAATCTTGCTGGCAGCCATTGAATACTTCAATCTTGATAAAGGAAAGAGATAAGAAGTAGAGATAGCCCAACTAGGCGTGCTAAAAATTTGTAAGTGCAAATTTCTTTATCTATAAAATTAAAATTACAAGACAAAAAAAATCATATGAATAAAATGAAATTGAAACTTATCAATTGTGAATTCAATCTCTAATCTAATTCTCTGATTCTTTTCTTCTAAATGTGATTTTGAAATTCGATGGGCTCCATGAAGGATGTCTTGAGTATTATGGATCTCCTTGAATTTAATTTGAAATAACACCAATTTGAAGGCTTTGCATCTTAATCTCAAATCAAAACACCAAAAATACATGTGCTCCATGAAGAATGCCTTGTACATCGTGAATCGCCTTGAATTTTAATCAAAGAAAAAAATAATGCCAATTTAATAACTTTGCACTTTAATCTCAAATCAAACACCAAAATATAATGAGCTTCGCAAAGAATGCCTTGAATACTATGGATCTCCTTAAATTTGCTTGAGATAATTATTGAACTCTTTCAAAGTTTCTCTCACTTGATAGGAGACTTTCATATTAACTTAAACTTCTTTGATAGTTATTTCTTCTATAAGATAATAAGAAGTATCAAGAGATAATATCAAATATCTTTGATTTGATTAGTCTATAGACATAAACACTTCATCTTTGACACTTGTCAATATTTGATTTGAGCATAAAATAAATACTAGAGAATTAATTAAAATTAACTATTTATCTTTTGGAAATAAATTTAATAAATTCTAAAAAATAAATAGAAAATTTAAATTAATATTTAACATATTATTTCACATGTGTCACTTCTCTGGTGGCTAAAACTAATATATCTACAGTATCAAATGATCTTTGATGGTTATTTCTTTTAGTAATAGCCAGATGAGTGGCTACTTCAGTTTGCAACAGGCATAGATGTATCAAATGGCCAATTAAGACAATGGCCTTTTTCATATTCTTTTCATGTTGTGTGTGTGTGATTTTGCATTTCATGGTTTGATAACTTCAAGATAAGTGGGAGTCAAACAAAAATGATTTTAAATTAACACATGGTGACTTTTATGCAATGTATATGTAGATAATATTGCTTTTGCATATAATCCCACATAGAGTTGTGTAGCTTGGATCATTAGAACTGGTTCGTGTGTAACCATAGTACTAATATTTTACTTCTCTTTTCTACAAATCCATTTCATTATTTTAGCATTGTGGTCCATTTCTGTTGTCCTATATACATTTTCCATGGAAACCCATAGATAGTTTATGGTTTTATAACTACACGGTGACTTAACAAATGCTCTTTGCAATACATTGCACTCAATTCCCTTCGTTGTATGTGTAGAAATTGGCATGATCCTTAATTGATTGGTTTTCTATAAGTATTTTTGAATGTCTTCTTTAACACTATTACCTATAACTTTATTTCTTAGGTTATGTGAAGCAAGCAAGCTTGTAGATAGAATACTTTCAAGGAACTTCTTTGATTTATTTTTTTTTTATATAAATTCTCTATTTAATTGGAACAACCAATTAGGAATATGGAAAGGATTAAATGTGTTGGGAATTAAAGGAGGATTTCACAGGTTATTGCCAGCAAAATCCATGTTTTCTCCTTAGTTCATGGAAGAAACTGGACGACTCTAACTTAATTGGAAAAATTACAAATTTAGTCCACCAACTATTGCTTCTTTCAATTTTAGTCCATTTTGATATTGGATTAGCACATTTGGTCCATTGGCCCATAATTGTTTGCTCATTTGGTACAATTTTTCATAATTTTGGTCCTTTAGACTAATTAATTTGAAATTGAGCCTATCAATCATCCAGTCAAAAACAATTGATCTCTAATTTTGGGCATTTTACGCCATTGGGAACAATTGGCCACGTTATCCAAGTTAGTTGTGCCACGTCATGTAAATAAAAATCACCACACCACATGTTGAATTAAAATTTTAAATTTTGATTTGTTAAAATTTATTAATATCTAAACAATTTTTCTTTCCCCTAAATAATTTTTCTTTCCCCCATTTTCATATTTCATCTCTC
Source organism: Jacaranda copaia (assembly GCA_014898725.1). Lineage (NCBI taxonomy): Eukaryota > Viridiplantae > Streptophyta > Magnoliopsida > Lamiales > Bignoniaceae > Jacaranda > Jacaranda copaia. The sequence goes on from JACGDI010005515.1 coordinate 526,939, forward strand.
TCTCTCCTCACTACTGACAACTTCTCCCCCTTTTCTTCTCCTTCCTTCCTTTATAAGTTGTTTCTCTATTTTTCATTTTCTTTTATTGTTTTCCCATAATGTCATCCTTTTCAAGCTAGAATGTAGCTGTAATGAAAGATGTTTGGTGAAGACCTCATGAACTTCCATAAGTCCACTAGAATGTAGCTGTAATGAAAGATGCTTGGTGAAGACCTCATGAACTGATCAATACCTAGGTGAAAGATTTGTTTCCTGCCTAAGATAAAAGCAAGAGTAGCATTGGATTCCAATAATTAAACTTCAAAAGCTAAAACTAACTAGGCTACTCATGCTAAAAAGGATCTAAACATGCTCATGATCCAGATTTATGTAGATAATTACCTTGATTAGTTTAATTCCAAGGAGAAAACAAAGAACTCTTCTTAAATCCATAATCTACCAAGTAGGCGCAACATAATCAATGAACCTTTTTCATGAGTCAAGCTTCTCCAAAAAACTCCGAAAAAATTCCATCAGCTCCCCAACTCTTTGATAGATCTACTATGAAAAGTTTAGATCAAAAATCCTTCTGAATCTCCTAGAATAAAATCACCAAGTTTCTTTTCTCATAGATAGATCTCCAAAGGTTTAGCGAGCCATTTGTTTTGCCTCTATCAATATTATCCACACACCAAAGTAATTTCCCATCACTCCTCACAATTAGTTGGTGATTAAGAGGAGACATGAGAGAATGATGGCCAATTTAAGAGTTGGAGAAGAAGAGAAAGGTGAACCTTAACACATGAAAGAAAACTTTAAGAATGGAGGGAAAATAGTGAGAATCTTATTCTTCACTTGTGGAATGTGTGTGCCACCCACCTCACCTCTATATCTATATATAGAGGGAGGATGGTGTGATGCCAGGTTGGCATCTTATCTTCCTCAAGTAGGAGGACCGTCAACATGCTTGCAATGCATACAAGTTGGCAAATTCAAACATAATTTGAATTTGTGTGCATTTCAATTTCATTTGAAATCTAAATTCAAGCTAATTAAAATGTCACACCAAATAAGCATTTCATTTGATTTTCGCTCCAAAAATGATTCTTCTCATTAAATAAATTAAACACTTTAATGAAATTAATTAATCATTGACTTAACATTATTTAAGCCAACAAGCTTAAGTCCTCAAGATTAATTTTTTTAATTTAACTCTTTAAATTAACTTAACCAATTGATGATCACATGGTACCAAATAATTAACTCCTTAATTATTGATCTAATTTAACACTTAAATTAGTTAATTAATTTAACAATTAAATTGATCAAGCTAAGTAAGACCTCAATTTTTTATCACCACTAAAATTGGTCCCATTGAGCGAATTTTTTAATGCTTAGAAAGTTCCTCCAATATTTAGGAAATAGTATTGGCTTTTGTCTGTGACCTGATAAGTTCTACCATTCATTCAATATGGGCTCACAACTCCTTGTGACTTTTGAATATCATATATTCATTTTAATTTAAAACTCATTTTAAACTAAATCAACTCAATTTAATTAATCTCTGTTAATTGAAGAGTAACCAATCTTCATAGTTGAATATCCAACCTTAAGCCCATAGAGCCCAACTAATTGGCTGACATGAATGCTTTTAGAGAACCATTATAGCTCTATGCATACTATGCAAATACGATCCTTTCGACTCCTATCTGCCAAAAGAAGACTAAAGCAAGATATTTGCCAACTCCCTAATAACCTCAATACTATATCTCTATTCACAATGTTTGACTCTATTGTGTGACCTCATCTTTGAAAAACTCCATTTCCAAATTGCCACACCACCTCACACAAGGATTTCTTGGAATCGATCATTATAGAATACATAGGAGATACACTCATCCTTCACAAAGATGAAGAGTCAAATTCCATCTTAAACCTCACAAACCTCCATGCCTAGTGGCTTATTCCTAATCTCTACCCGAGTAGCCCACTAAGTGACCAAGGAAAAATTAAAGCATGAGGACCAAACATAGGGTTACCATAGATCCTTAGGTTAAATGACTAATAATATACCTTGGCATAAGCAGGAGAACTTGCCACTACAGCCATCTAGTAGGTTCTCCAAGTGGGTCTTCAGTACCTTGTTCTCTAATAAGTACCTACTAATATGCATCCATATCTCATACGAGATTGCCCATGAAATGGGGCAACATCCAACTCTTGGATTTATACACTGTTAGTGCAAGTCTATTAGAATCTTAGATACCCTATCTCATATGATCCTAAACTTAGAAGGTTTAAAATCATGATTGTGTAAGATTTATTCCATGATTACCATCTAATGCATAAACAAGTCCCATAGTCAAGTGTGATCTAAGGGTTTTATCCAAATACTAGTGAAGTAAAAAGAGCATAAGATGAAGATGGCCATATAAAAAATATCATTCAATTAAGATTATTTTACAAGAAAATAGTTTTACAAGGCTAATCTAATTGGCTTGCTAGGCACTATTCCAACACAAGATACAATGTAAGCAATAACTTCTGAAATGGGTTAAGGCTTTCAATTTCAATTTTAGATTTAATGAGTGTGGGTTTAGAGGAATAGGTGTACTTCTATAAGTAATAGCTTTTGATAATTTTCTTTTTTTTATATTTAGAGGAATGGATGTAGGTTTTTCGACTGGGTCGACCTACCTATGTGTGCAAGGTCTAAAAGTATTATTCCAAGTCTATTGCACAAAATCAATGAGTTAGTGGCTGAGAGTCTGTAACTAAAGATGTCTATATGGATTGAAAGATGACTTGCAAGATTTTATTTTGTGGGATGCTTGCTACATTGGCATTACTTGTGGTCATACTTGCAACAATTCTATTGTAATGGTTTTTCGGGTTGATCTTTAGAGCCATTGTAATGTAATGTCTAAGTTTATGCACTTTCATCTTTTTTTTCTTTCTTTCTTTTTATTATAGTTGGGTGGAAAGTTTTTGAAGACTAGTTTTGATCATATCTTCTATGTAGTGTCAACTTTCATGGGTTTCATTAGTAATGGAAGTGACCAAATGCTAGGTGCCTTCTCTAATGCCAAAAACTGGAATTGATCAAAGTGACCAAATGGTTGGTGCGACCTCTACGACCAAAAATGGAAGTGACCAAATGCACTTGTGTGTGTGCATTTCTTATTACATTCCTAAGTTATGGTCATACAATATAATAGAACACTAAATACTTATTGTAAAAAGATATAAACTACACTTTGCTCTCTAGAAAAAGTAGAAGTGTAAGACATAATATTCATTACCATGGAAAAAATATTAAATAGTCATACATTTAGTTTGCCATTTTGACAAAAAAAATTTCACTCCAATCCCAACTAAAAATTTACCCTTCCAAAAATGGACAAGTCCCAACTGTCTTCTAAACAACATGCACCGCCAAATTCAACTAGTATCTAAAACCATAGCCAAGTATTAACACCATGCATCAATATCAAGTTACAACCAATCAGACAAAATAAAGTCTTCAAAAGCTTCAATGTTTTCACTTCTTTTTCTTTCTTGTTGCATTATTTCCCATTCAGACTATCTATAGCTTATGTTAAGTTGCTGAGCTGTACAACTCTATTTTTTCCTTAGACAGTCATAAGGTTGCTACCACTTTGTGACATTTGCAGCTGTTGGAACATGGAAGGTCCAGGTACCTTCTTTGTTTTATAAGGAGCACTTTGATTGATTTTCTACAAAAAGGAATCACCAAATTAGTGAAAAAACAATTGAATAAACAACGAATGTTGAATTTTATCTTTATACTTTTGTTTTGCCTTTCCCTCTTGGAGGCTTTCTAAGTCCACTACTTTTTTCTTTACCATGCCTCAGCTATAAAAACACACAAGCTAGATAACTTAATTCAGTTAAATATACATCATCCAAAAGACTAAATTCACCTAGTTATATTAATATATCTTTGTTTTACCCCTTGGAGATCTTCTTTCATCACTAGTGGCTGCTTTCCTCATGCTTATCACTGCTTGTATAATATTGTATGCATTAATTAGTTGAATTATTTATAATAAAAATAAAGAAAAATATGGATGACTTATTAATCTTATCCTACCCATTTGTTTCTAGATTTTCTACTGAATAACTTGAAGTGCTAACATTTCTTTTCCTAACCTATCAAATATCACAAATAATAGATAAAATAACTTTATTAATGGAAAGTTACATAAATTTGTAGAATACTTTGTAATGAAAAACCCAAAAAACATAACATTATGTTAACCTTGTCTTATAGACCAGTTTCTACATTTTCTGGAATTTTACTTAAGGAACCAGCATTTCTTGTGACCTATCATGCAATATATGACAACGTCATAAAACAATTAATGGACAGTGGCTCTAGTTAACTGAATTAAAGGATAGTAGTAGGAATTTAGTCAAACAATATTAAAATTAAGGTCATACCTTCAAATTTCTTACAAAGGCTTGAGAAGCTTCCATAGCATACCATTTTTCCATGTCTTAAGCATCAATTGTCAAATCTATAACATCTTCATCCAAAGAATTTGTCATTAGTGGGCACTTTCTTTGGTTGTGTCAAATTTGCTTGCATAAACTATACTTTAGGCCCTTAACTCTCTTTTTCAATTTTATTAATTAGTCTTCAACTCCAAGCCTCCCTTTGCTTCTTTTCTTTCCCTTCTCCACAAGCCTCCTTAAGGCCTTTTTTCTTGCTTTTGCAGGCCTCCCTTTTATCTTTGTGAAGTTTGGAGGAAGATGAGGTATGTAAATGATCTCCCCACAAGTCTTGACGATTAATAACCATAATGGCACTTTCATAAATGTTTTTGTAACATTCAATAGTATAGCACTGAGACATAAAATTTTGGATCCTGCCTTTGATTGCGTATTGCACAAGAAGCATGAAGGCAAGGAATCCCAATCAAATCCTATTTTCTATAGTTGCAGCTCCATGTTTCCAAATCCAGATCACATTGCCCTCCATATATATGTGTGATTTGATAATTTTTATCATCAAATTTCCTAGGGGTGCAATCTCCTAACTTCTTCACATTTACATTCAAGATTTCTATGACGGCAAGACAAAGATTTTCTCTCTAATTTTTTGCTTTACCCCTATTCTTTTTCTAACTAGTCATTATGTAATCTCTTATCCACTCAAGCACGGTCAATATTGACTTCTCTCTAGCATAAATAATGGAACTATTGAAAGATTCACAAATGTTATTCAAAACCATATAACATTTTAACATTAGAGTGAAATGAGATTTACTCTATTGTGAAGGTGGTTTGTCACTAAACCATTCAACAGCTAGAGGATCAAGGTCAGCCATAGCTTGCATATGCAACTTAAAATATCTAAAAATTGTACTATTGACTGCATTTCACAACATATCTTAAACTCCAACCCTTTAAACCCAACACACATAAAGTTTTTCCACATATGCCTAACACAAAACCTATGCTCAAACTCTAGAAAAACCTTATCAAAAGCTTGAATTAAACCTTTCGATTTATTGAACATTATGTAAATTCTTGTGGCTAAGTTATTTGAAGATCTTGTTTTACTAAGGCTAAGAACTAAGACCAACTGTCTCTTACTTCCCCTTTCACTGCAGCATATGCCACTAGATATGATTTGTTATTTGGGCCAAAATCAACAGTTGTAAGCAAAACTCCCTTGTGAGGCCTACTTACATTATACCCATCTACACCCAAAATAGGTCTATAACCAGATAAAAACTTAATTTTCAATGCCCCAAAGCAACAACAAAAGTGTATGATGGTGTACTCCCCACTACTGTCATCTATCCCTAGAATAACAGTAGAACTTAGGTTGGTTCTTCTCTACTCTACTGTATATTCCCAAAGTTTGGAATATTAAGCTTTGGGATTCCCCACAATCATCTAAATTGCATTTTTCTTGGCTCTATAAGCTTGATTCCAAGACACACTCACCCTGACATCCATTTCTAACTCCAACCTAAACCCTCAATCCTTATTTTTGGATCAATTTTCAATTTATTAATAAATCTCTCAACAAGTGGATGTGACGTTAGAAATATCATATGCAGACTAGCATGTATATGTGGGGTAATTTATGTTTATTTGAAAAGTAGACTCATTCTTCACTCTATATGCATGAATTTTCCAGCCACATCCCCAGACTCGTATTTTGTGTACACTCTCTCTTTGTCATTGTTTTGAATTTTAATGTTTCTCATGCTTTGGATGGCTTCAACATTCATAGCCTTCCTAAAATATATCTATTTCCTAAATCTCATACCTAGTTAAAATTTAGGAGTGAGTTTTGTGTTATAATTAAAGGAAGGTGCATGAAGGCCATGAGCTTTACTATCTGACTCTAGGTACTGTCTAAAGGTTCATCCCTACCACCCATAATGTCTTCTTCATCTCACTACTACTGATAGTTTCATCGCTCTCCCCATTTCTTTCATTAACATTTACTTTCTCGAGCCTAACCCATTTCTCATCTAGATCAATAAATTGGTCAAAGAGCACATCGTCATCTAAGAGCATATAAAGGATCACTACTACTTAAACTAATGCCATCCTCACCACTAAAAGTTGGAAGTACATTGATAGTCTCAAACCTACTCCCTAACCTACTCTCATTATTAAGTTATGTTTAGGTTTAGGTTTGGTTTTGAGACTGTGATAGAGATTATGTTTATGTCTATCCATGTATTTAGGCTTGGGGCTGGGTTTTAACTCTGGTTTCTATTTGTGTTTGTGGTTGGGTTTGTGTTTAAGTTTGGATATCAGCTTGGGATTGATACTATGTTAGAGATTAGGTTTGGGATGGGCCATGAGGTTGGGATTTCGTCTCTACATCTAGACCTCAATAAATTTAGCACAATATTCACTAATTATTTTAAGATCTGTATTATCACTAATCAACTTGAATGCCCTATCAATTTTGGAATAAAACGTTCGAGAGGTTTTCACTTTGACACTATCACAAAGATAATTTAGATTCCTAAAAATCATAATTGCTAGCATGAAATAATCTAACTTATCAAGTTTGCCACTCTTGTACACACAAGGTAGGGCAAAATCACAAACCCCACCCCCCACCTCCAATAAAATACAAAAACAATGATCCTATCTCTACACAATACACAAAAAAGACAAAAAAAAAAATGATTTTACATACACTACACATAAACTACTTTCAAATTCCCACATGCACATATTCCTATCATTTCATGTAGGAACATGGAGAGCAAAAAGGATAAATTATAATATTCATCATTAACTTTTAGAAAATGGCATATATAAGCCCCACATGCATCATAAAGTGTCATCCCCATTCTACAGTCAAACTAACTATAGTATAAACAAGAATCAAATTTGTTGTGGTCCTAACATAAACAATAAACAACAAAAGAAGGTACTTTGGAACTCAAATAGAAGCAAATAAGAAACCTTTACCATCAGTATTCGATATGTAATCAATAAATAAATTAAAACAAAAAACCAAGTAGAAAAACAGTCCTATGCAAAACAGTAACAACAAGAACAAGATGCCTTGGAAGTAAAATAAAGGCAAATGTGGTCCCTTCACACAAATAAACAAGTATAGACAACAATATCTCCTCCTTTCAACTAAAAAAGTATCTGTGGACCCTTAAACCTTCAAAAACCATAAATAAAACATAAAAGAAGAGCATTTAATGCTTACCATATGCAAGAGGAGGCAAATGCATGTCTTTAAGGGCATGCTCCAACATTTTCTTCATAGTTGTATAAACATGAACTTTAGCAAATAAGCAAACAAGTGCAAAGGTTCTCCACAATCTATTATTGTATGTGGTTTATCAACACAAGTCTTCTTCTTTTACATTGAGATTTTAGCTTTTTGTTGTCAAATTTAGCTTTTATTAGTGAGATTGGAGGTTTTATTGTGCGATTTCAAAAGCAGTTGAGGGGCTAGGGTTAGGGTTTTTGCTAGTTGTTGAGGCTTCTGATTTCATGTTTCTACTCTCGCCAATTTTGAAAAAGTCTCATGTTAGCACTTTTAGCTTTTTAGGTTTTTCGTATTTTAATTTTCAAATTTTAAAATTTTATAAATAAATTATTTTGGGTTTTCTGTTTTACATTCCTATTTACATGACATAGCGCAACTAATTTGGGTAATGTGGCTAGTTGTTGCCAAACGGCATAAAACACCCAAAATTGGAGTTTGATTACCGCTGACTGGACGATTGGTGGGCTCAATTTCAAATTAATCTACCTAAAGGACCAAAATTGCAAATATTTGTATCAAATGTGTGAAAAAGTATGGGTTAATAGACTAAAATCAAAAGCGGCAATAGTTGGTGGACTACTTTTTGCAATTTTCCTAACTTAATTTGATAGTAAATTTTTTTTTTTTTCCCATTAGGTGACAACTACTACATATGTTAATTTACTTGGACCATCGCACATATAGGTCTGATGACTTTAATCCTACATTCTTTGATAGTAACTAAGGTTGATTTATATGAATTTTTGTTGTTGTTTGGTGATAATACATCATAAAGTTACTTGATAGCAACTTAGGTTGACTTTAAATGACTTTTCGTTATTTAGGAGAAATACGGATAATTATCAAGCCTTATTACCCCATATCAAAGGAGTCGAGAGATGGGCAATCCATATTTTGTAGGTAGATCAGTGAGAATACTAATTGGCAAGTTTGAAGGGAGACTTGAGAGATTGGGAAAATAGAAACTGAGAGAGTGCAGGGAAGAGAAAGTTGGTAGTGAGCAGAGATAGAGCTGCCAGCATGAGCTGTGAGGAAAGAAATTGGTAAAAACCTTATAGCATATTGTATAAGTGTTGGAAAGTATCTTTTCTTCTTGGTAAGGCTAATATTTGTTAATTAGGTTTGGTATGCTAAGCCTACTCATATGAGGCCCAAATGAAACATAAGCTTATAATTGGTCAGAGTCTTGGTTAGGCTCGTTTGACCCTAAATTGGGTTTTGGCACTATGGAACTTTATTTATTGTCATGTAAACATTTAATGGCTACCCCTTGGCCCTCTTCTCCTTCCTAGCTGTGACAGTTCAAACTATGTAGGGAACAAGGTGCTTTCACCTGCCACTTGCTTCTAAATAAAAGGTGTGTGTGTTGTATATATGTGTATTTCTGTGAATAGCTTTGTCTATGGAAAAAAGGGAAAGAGAAAGCTCGAATTCTTTTCCTTTAGCAATGGTGACAAAATTTAACCTTTTTTTCACAAAAATGTATGTGATCATATGGAGGTAAATGCAGGAGGGCAAACAAGATCAACTATCAATTGTTGATGTCAAAGAGGAAAAAAGGGCATGGAATTCTTTGCAAAATCTCTCAGTTTTCATCACTTTAATATGAAAGTACTAAATGGGATATTACTAAACAACTTCAAATATTGTATAATAGTAACAAGTCCAAAAGCATGCTATAAGAGGAGTAAAAGAAGTGATTTTTTCTATTACCAAATTTCAATACGCTAGCCATAATTTTTCATAGTATAATCTCAAGATAACAAACATTCTAATTATTATTAGTTTACATTCTCAAGAACTATAGTGCTACTAGACACTAGTCAATGTAAAAATACGTGGTTTCATCTAAAATATAAAGAATAATACCAAAAAGAACCTTTAATTTACAAGAGATTTTAAGTTTGTGTCCATCTTCTATTTGGTATTGATCTATTTTCACGATGGAATTTTGATGAAATTTTAATGTAATTGATCATTTATGTGAAGAAAGCAAAACAACATGAACTCAGGAAAATGAAAAAGTGTCTCAAAATTAATAAACGCATGAATTAAAATTTCAAATCCAATAAAATGCAGATCATGCAAAAGACCCTGTAGGTAATTTACAAAGAACTTGTAAGTGTACTGGAGTTCCAATATTTGGGAGACGCAAAAAAAATAAAAAAATAAAAAATAAATAAATAAATAAATAAATTGCCACGAGGACATTCCAGCTTAAAAGTGGAAGCTATAAAATAAATTTTGTCATGGTGTTTCTCTAATGATCTTAGTAATTTATTTTTGATCGCATTCAAATATATTTGAAGCCGCACTAAAAAAATAATTATCTTATTAGACTATTTTCAAGGCTCATATGAAAAAGATGACTATTTTTAACTTCATATACTCAAGTCAAAAACTACAAAAATAAAATTTGAAGCACACCAATTACTTACCTAAAATATTGACAGTTGGGAAGACACAAATGCTAATTAGATATACATTCAGGAAAAGAAAAATGCAGATGACATCCCCCAAACAGGTATCTATGATATTTTTTCAGCCATACCACCACTACAGAAAAAGGAAAGGCAGCAGCAAGGGAGGAGCAAAAAAAAAGGAGGGTCTAGGAGAACTCAAGCCATAATAAAATGTAAAGAACACTTTAAAAGCGTTAAACAGTTTTACTTAATGAACCTCTAGACTCCAAATGCTCATTCCATGGGTGCAGGGACAATCCTTGTCTGATTGCTTTCAGATAATGAAAAATTTAATTTGCAACATAAGAAAAATATTTACAAGAAAGGAAAAGGGATATGCTATGACATACAATTATCTCACTAACAATGAAATCCACTCACATTATTCTTCTCTAAACTACGCATTGGAAATTTTCTTGACCATCCTCTCTCAGCCAGCATAGGGCTCAAAAATTTTGTTGGATGAAAGTATCAAACACGTCGGCAATCAACTTAAAAATCACACTGAATCTACTGCCTCAACCTGTTGCCGGGCAAGATATTTCTCCCTTCGTTCTTTCTGAACAATAAAGAGATAGAAAGGCCACCATTAGCAACAGTAGCACAAAAGTTGACAAGATTTCAATTTATTATACACTCATGCAGACAGGCATACATAAATAGTGATTACTTACCCATTCATCAATGACAAGACCTTCCCCAACCACACGTGGGCCTGCATCTGCTGGAGGCTTCTTGCGAGCTTCCATGGCAGCATCAGCTTCAGCCAATTGACGCTTCAGTTTTTCAAGTGCCTTAATAAGAATAAATGTCATGAGAAGGAAAGAATGCCAGCTGATTAGCATGCAAGATAAATTGATAAACGAATTAAGTCTTACAGGATTAGCGCGCCCCGGATCCAAGAAAACAACCCGCAATATACGTTCAACAGTAACTTGATCCCTTTGCTCATCAAACTGCAGAAGAATTCAAAGTACAACCAATATGACATGATGGATTTGTTATTTTTGATACAGATATTACTAAGCCCTACATCAGAACATCACATGTCAAGGGTAATAGGCAAAGATCCATTCAGGAAAGTAGCAACACCAACCTACTTAGCAAGGTAACAAGACATACTAATATCGATTAAAGTTTTGTTTCCAAGGTGTTATTCAAGAAGTTGAATATTGAAAACTTTTTGGGAAAACATTTTGACATACCATTGATAAGTGGTCAAATTAAAGAAATATGTAGAAAAATCATACAAAAATGAAAAAAAAAAAAAAAAAATTGGATTGCTTGCACAATTTAAGCATGTCTGTCATTACTTTAGTTTCTTTGTCGGCCAAATATTAATTGCTTTCTAGTATTGTGGATGGTAATTATGTGTCATAGGATTTCTAGCTAATATCAATTAAAATAAACTATATGTAGGTATAAGGGGCTTAATTAAATGGATACAAATGTAGTATAAGGACAATCTTGATGTTACCATTAATCATTAAATCACTTTTTAAGTGCATGACACCAAGAACTCATACACAAAACTTGAATGTTATCAACTATCATTAAATAATTTTATAAATATCTGACACCAAGAACTCATATTTATGTAATTGTATATAAGGAAATTAGGAAATGTAGATAGCTCCAAAGGAATATTAAATGGTTCCTACAAAAATGAATGGAAAAACAGATTTGGTATGAAACTAGAGATTCTGGAAAGTACCATCTATTTTAGTTTCCATTAAATTGAAAAATAAACTTTTCTGTAACTTCAGGTAACACTTGATGAAATTTTAATCCATGGATACATATTGAACTGGAGAGGATATCAAAACAAATATCAAGCTAAATAAAGATTAACAACAGGTACCATACAACGCAATAGGACAGTCTGTGTCAATTTTCCAGCTTAGGCCATTAATATCATGCATTTGTCTGCAACATGCATCGTAGTTCGAAAGGCTACTACCCCTAGGAATGAATTATCAGACGTGATGAATCAAACATAAAGAACTTGAACAGTATTGGCCAAGCAAAATGCCCTGCAGGCCTCATTAGGTATTCAGTAACAAATCTAACATCTTCCAGAACATGAGATGGATGAACTCAATTAACAGGTACAGCATCTCTATCTAAATCCAAGGATTTCCAAGGTATGTTTTGAACAAGTGATATATTGACAAAATCAACCACAAGGACACAAAGACTTTCATAGATCCCCATAACCCAATAAAGTACAAATAAAATAGGAAATATCAAAAGATGAACCACTTTCCAAAAGAAGGGACTTAATTAGATTAACAAAATAAGCAATCAAAGTTCTCTTACATAATCAGGCCAGAGAAAACCAAGTAGCATAATCCCAAGAAACACTCGTCATGCATGTTCAGTACTAAGGAAGAGCCACTGATGCAGATTAAGGTTCCAGTCATTTCTTTTTCTTTTGTCTTCT
>JACGDI010005515.1:549439-566574 GCA_014898725.1 Jacaranda copaia
AACAACTCTGGCAGAGGTGCGCTCCTACTGATGGTACTACCCAGGAAAATAGGACAACTCTACCAACAACCGCCACATGGCCCAGCCCCGAGATCTGGACAGAAATGACTATCGTACCCCGGCCATGAGGAAAGCCCAGGTGTACTTGACAAGGGCACTTGGGTAAATTCGCGCCATTATCAGATTATAAATCAGGCCAACACCACCACGCTCAAGGTATTGCAAATTTACTGTTTACTATATACTCTCTAAACACTCTCCATCTCACCAGAAACCTAACTTGAGCGTCGGAGTGCCTTAGCCGGGGCAACTTCGGCTAGTTTACGTTTGCTCGTGTTGCAGATCTCAGGCCCAATATCACCTAAGTCCACCGAAGTTTCGGACCATCAGGCTCATTGTAGCATCAAATCCCTTCATTAATTTATCGCTTGATGTAGAAAAAAGTATAGAAAGATTGTATTTTACTCCCTGCAAAAATGGAAAAGTACAAAAAACTTTCCTATGAAAAAAGATAGGCAAAAATCATTTTTTTGTTTTTAAAAATTAAGCACACCATCTCTCCCTCCTTATTTGCTACAATTTAATCCTAATTTTAACATATAAAAACTACACTATCCTTAATTATTTTATATATTTTAATTTAATTTATTTATTCTTTTCTATATATGTTCATATATATTCTTTCATCTCCTTCAAACTATTTTTGTATTTTTAAATTAAAAAATTGTTTTTAATTTGTGTATTTTTATTTTTCTAATTTATTTATTTTTCATTTTTGTATATATTTTTTGATGATGGTAAGATCTGGTATGTAGTGGATTGGGCTTTAGCCTCCACTGGTCAACTAGAATATGGGTAATGGGTAAGTGCCTGGTTGAGTGCCAATCGAATCCTGCAATCAGTCAACACAAGTTAGGCTATTTCGATGTTTAAATCAATATAATTTGACCAGGATATGGAGCGGTACAGCAACGGCTAAAGTTATAGTGAACATATCTTTATGAAAGATTACAATGGGGTATTTATAGTCTCTTGTGAGAGGTTGAAATGTCTATAATGTCCCTAATCATGTAGTGAGGGCTTTTGTGTTTGTTTTAGAACCTTTAGGTCTTTTTTCACCTGAAAACCTTCTCTAGGTGGCAAATCCTCCTTCTCTCTAGCGTACAGAGGAGATATCCACATTTAATGTGGATGCAGACTAGTGGTACGGTGGAGACAAGCTTCATTAATACGAAGTCATGCTACCTGTCAGTATGTTTAATGCAGGAAAGGGATGGTTGAGTTGCATTTAATGCGACAGTGATCGATGGTGGGGAAAATGCTTCTCATTTCCCTAATTGACCTCCTCTGGTCGAGATGAAACTCCAGCTAAGAATCTTTTAGGCATGCTTTAGTCTAAATAAGAGATCTCCAATCGAGGTCATGTTGACTATGTTTGGGCTAATTGATCTTACTCTAGTCGACTGAAGGGATGTGAATCATTTATACTATCTAACTAGCCCAGTTCATTCTTGGGCTTGGTTGAGTACCATTAAGCCTATTGGGCTTGATTCAGTTCCCCACATCATGAGTCTCCCTACTCCCAAGTCATGATTGAGCTTGTGATGAAAAAGAGAGGAGAGTAGTTAATTTTCAAAACTGCAATAAGTTTTTGTTGACCTTAATTTTCAAATTTTGCTAGAGTTTTAGTGCAATAAATGTGGCATTTACATTGGGTAGGCAAATGAAATGATCGGTGGTTACACAATAAGTGTTCAATAACAGATCATTTAGCCAATTGAATTACCCTTTAGTTGGAAGCTATAAATTGTGTGCTGAAATTTTTCATTTACCACAGTTACCACGTTAGTGAGAGGTCGAACTTTGCATATTTTATTACTTCAAGTGAGAACTATGAACTTTCTCTTCTTCTCAGCTTTGTAAGTTTCTCTATGATGTTATCTAGTTTAGTTCCCAATTATTTGCTTGTAATCATGCTTAGTGTGTTTGGGGAGCGTAGTGATAGGTCAATTGACTCTGGGGAAACACAATTATTTGGGGAGTTGACCGAGAGGGTAAATGATTTAACTAGCAGTATTAGTGAATCTTCTAGCAATTGGTCGAGTTCCTCTAAGAGCCCAAGTGAGACAAGGGTTGATGTCGGGGGGAGAGCTGGACTGTCTGGGGAGGCAAGTTAACCTTCGGTATCTCGAGAAAGGTTATTTATAATTGATTATTATAGTAATATAGTGTTTGATATCAGTAGGGGTGATTTAGAACTAAATAGGTGAACATATTATATCCATCCTGAGTTTGAGTTGTTGAGTCAAATGATAGGATGCACTTACCTCTCGAGGTTATGTAGCTATTCTGAAATATGCTTTAAAGCGTGTGCTTAGGTTTCCAATTGTATAGCCCATAGTTGACCTCCTCACTAGCCTTCAAGTGTGTATCACTCAATTATTCCTTAACTGTTTTTCCATCCTCCATAGTTTCATCGTTTTAATGCTGATACACGACCAACCTCCTTTTTTTTTTTGTAAATTTTAGTAATGTTTTTCACCTGCCTATGTCCAGGATGTCAGGTAACATCGAGGGATTAGGCTTTTATTGCCTTATCCCCATCCTCATTGAAAGATATTTGTGATTCCTTCATCTTTCCATGGTCAAACTTGGAAAAAATGATTTTTCGTCATTCACGCCCCTAGAAGGTTGGGTTCAATATTCCTAAGGGTAGAAGGGTTAAATCGAGATGCTTGGGAATGAGAAACCCACTTGGGATAGCATATTTATTTGAGATCTAGTCGAGTTTTGGGAAGATAAAGGTATTGGGATACACAACAGAGAGAAACCCAGTGTTAGTAGGCTTGTCGTCTGCTTAGTTGAATTTGCCAGCTAATGCTCAACTAGGTAGACACATTCTAGTTGCATGTTCTCATTCATTTCACTTCTTATTTACATAGTTTCTGATTAATAAACTGCTTTTGAGTTTTGCATTTTCAGATTAAGCAACAATCATGAACCACACATGCCAATAGGCTATGGCTTAACAACAAAAAATGCAAGAGCATCAGGAAGTAGCTATCTAATGAGAGGATGCATCTCAAGGTGCTCCCTTGCAATGGACACCATCGTTTACTCCTCCACCTACTTGACCAGCTTTGATCGAGGCTGCTAGCCTAGCACCACAAGAAAACATGAGGGTTGCAATGACCAACCCTTTTCTCAAGAGAACTGCTATTAAGAAAGGGAAGAGGAAACCCACCGACAATACCCTACTCTTTGGGCTGCTGCTCAATAAGAAATTGTTGCCTCTATCTACTTTTCCAAACCTAAGGTTTGGTCCCGATGTTAAGGTAGTGAACAATGCAATAATGATATGTGTATGGTTGATGAGGACAGCCCCTTTGAAGGTTCTTACTGCTAGACTCATCCTTTCCAACTAGAACAAGATGTTGGAGTTGGAGAGGATCAATACTTTGAAGGCGTTTGCCTACCATGTTAACATTGTACGTTTATATTCAATAGCATTTAGTTTCTTATTAACACATCTTTTATATTGTTATGTTTCCTTGTTTTAGGTCGAGTAATAGGGGTATAATTTTTATCATAGAGCTAAGCTTACCCTGGTTGAACGTGAGGCTTTGTAAAAGGAACAATAAAATATCTCCAAGATTTAGGTCGAGTCACCTGAGTTGAAGGTTAAAGAATTAGAGAAACAGCTCGAGGAGAAGGATGCCGAGCTCGTGGCTATTATTACAGAGAGAAGTCGGTTAGACGATCTACTTACACAAGTGAGGTCAAAGGTAGAAGTGGTCTCACTATCTGGTTGAACACTAGGATATAACAACGCTCTACGATATGCTCAAGAAGAGTTTTGTAAGATGCTGCCAAGCATTTGGAAAAAGGCAATGCAACAATTTATGTTAAGCTTAGCTTATCAAGAGGCTAGCATTGTCTTCATGGTTGATGATGCTAAAGAGGCTTTCCAAAAAGCTATTAAGCAGCCAAAATTTTTAGGCCACTAGTTCTGACTAGAGGATAAGGCTAGACTGAACATGCTGCAAAATGAGCACTTTGAGGATTATGATGAGGTCATGCCTGATGATGAGGTCGAAGCTCCCATCTCCCCTACAACAGTTGAGGTGGGGAAAGAATTAGACTTCATTAGTGACTTCACCTTCTATGTCAAGCATAGGAAAGTTAATGCCACAACCTACTTCTCCATCATCGAATGTAAGTTTTTGACAGAGGAGGCTAGTCCTTCTCGACCAGTGGGAGCTCCTTACTTTAGGGTGGGCTAGGAGGTCAAAGGTCCCTTGGTAATTGTGCTCATGAACTCCAGTGACAAGCATTGCACGTGGTGCAGGAGGTGATGGCATGGGCTTGAGCTGATGCCACTGAGATTTCTGCCTATTATTATTAATATTATTATTTTGCTTCATTTGACTAGATCCGTTCTGTGAGATGTGATAGACAATTTCAATGTAATATGATGAATATTTTGTACAAATTGGATGTTTTATTTTTAAAATATCAAGTTTCTGGTCATTCATTGTTGATCTAATTTCATATTGCTTTTGCTACTGCTCACTAAGTAATAGGCATTTTGTTCATTAGTTTAAAACCAAGAAAGCTGAAGGCACATGTAGCACTAGGATCCAATAATCAAAACTTTAAAAACTAAAAATAACAAGGCTACAGTTGTCACTAAGGATCTAAACATGTCATTAATTCAGATTTGGTTCAAAGAATACCTTGATTTTTAGAAAATCAAACAAAGGTGGAAGATTATTTCAACTCCTTGAATCTATCTCCCAGCGCCACCGCAGAATCTGATAAACTTTAGACCAAGGAAATGAACTTTGATTTGATTGAAACTTTACTAAAATATCACCAACTCCTTAATGCATCTTCAGTGCAAAAATCAACTCAATCAGAACTCGGAAAGACCTCCAAAGGTCACTCCAAAGTTACTTCTAGAAACTAGATCTCCAAAGGTATAGCAATCCAATTGTCTTGCCTCTAATGATAAGATCCACACATCAATGCAACACCAATTCTCCTTAATATTAGCTGAAGAATAAAGAGAAGAATATGCAAATATGAAGTCTTGATTTGGAGGTAAGAGAAGAAAAGAAGTGAAGCTTCAACACATGAGGTAACACTTGAAAATTGGAAAGAAAGTTTGAGAGAATCTAATTCACATGGAATATAATATCTTGCATCTAAATTGCAACTGGCTACCCCTCTCTATATCTATATATAGAGGGAGAATGGTGTGATGCCAAGGTGACATAATGCTTTCCTCAAAGGGGGGAGCCACCTACTTGCCTTGCAAGTTGGCATGCATGTGAATTATATGTACATTTTGAATTTCATTTGGAATCTTCATTTCATCTCATGAAATGTCATCCAAATAAATTCTAATGCCACACAAATGAATCTTTCATTTGAATTTTTCTAGCAAAATTAATTCTCCATTTTAATTCAATTAAACTCCTTTAATTTATTTAATCATCTTAACTTAACTCTTTAAACTAACAATTGTTAACTTAACTCCTTAAGCTAACTTGACCAATTGATAGACATTTGGCACCAAATAATTAACTCCTAAATTATTGATCTCAATTTAACTTCTTAAATTAATTAGATCAATTTAACAATTAAATTGATCAAGCTAAAAATGACCACAACATTTGCATCAATTAGTCTACCTCCAAAATTGATTAAGAGAGAATTTTTCTAACTTTAGAAAATTCCCCTTCATTGCCTAGGATATGCAATTGGCTTTTGTGTATAACCCATTAGGCTCTACCATTCATTAGACATGAGCTCACAACTCTTTATGACTTTGGAATATCAAATATTCACTTTAGTTTAAACTCTTTTAAACTAATCAACTCAATTCAATTAATCTCCATTAATTAAAGAGTACTCAATCTCCATGATTGATGTCCAACCTCAAGCCCATGGAGCCTAACTAGTTGGCCGAAATGAATGCTTCTCAAGAACCATTCTAGCTCTATGTGTACTATGCAAATACAGTCCTTTCGTCTCCTATCTCCCAAAAAAGGCCTAGGTCAAGATATTTGTCGACTCTCTAATAGCTTCAATGCTATGTTTCTATTTCCAATGTTTGATTACAATTCATGACCTCATCTTTGAAATTTTTTTCTCCAAATTGTTATACTGCCTTACGCGATGACTCTTTGGAATCGATCATTATAGAATACATAGGAGATGCACTCATCTTTCACAACGACGAGGAGTCGAATTCCATCTTAGATCCACTGACCTCAATGTCTAAGTAGCTTATACCCAATCTCTATCTAACAGACCCACTAGGTGGTCAAGAAAAAGTTAAAGTATGAGGACTTAAACCTAAAGTTCCCATGGATCCTTATGTCAAAGGACTAATTATATGCACTAGTGTAAATTGAAAAACTTGACACTACGACTATCTAGTGGATTCTCTGGGTGAGTTTTCAATGCCTTGTTCTCTAACAAGCTCCCACTAATATGCACCCATATCTCATAAGGCATTGCTCATTGAATGGAGCAATATCTAACTTTTGAATTTATGTATCGTTAGTGCAAGTTTATCTGGATCTTAGATGCCCTCATTGTCATAAGATCCTATGACTTGGAAGATTTAAGATCACGGCTATGTAAGACTTATTCCATGATCACTACCTTGTGCATAACCAAGTCCTATACTCTTATGTGAGCTAAAGGCTTCAACCAAATACTAGTGAAGAAATATAAGCATAAGATGAATATGACCATTTAAAGAATATCATTTTATCAAGATTGTATCACAAGTGAAATAGTTTTTATGTTAATCTAATTGGCTTGCAGGGCACTATTCTAACAATTTCCCATATACCCTAAAGCCAATTCCCCATAGTCTTGAGGCCCATTTTCTCAAGATGTCCTTCAAAAACCATTTATATTTGGGGGTTTAGATAGTAGTTCTATTGTATTCTCTTCCGAGGTAACTTTAACCACTCAGTTGTCGCTTTATCAATTGATATCATATATCAAGGGATAACACTTTTACTATGTTTGGATTATTATTGAGATCTTGACCTAAGTCGTAAATTGTCTTCCAACGACAATTATAGGCTCATGCATATGAGGCAATATATCCAACTCTTGGATGAACTTTCTATCTAAACACATTCCTTTGCAGTTTCTAAAACCACAAATTATTTCACTTCAATGGTAATCTCGACTGTGGTGTCTTGTTTGGAGCTCTTCTAACTCACAATGTCACTATTAAGGTAAAATATAAATCCAAAAGTAAATTTTAGGCCATCTTTATTAGATTGAAAACCAGAATTTGAGAACCCCTCGAGTTTCAATTCTCCAATGCCGTATACCATAAATAAATCCTTAGTCCTTCTCAAGTATTTAAGGATTATTTTAATAGCCATCTAGTGACATTCACCAAGATCAAATTGGAATGGCTTGTAACACTTAGAGTGTATACCACATTCGATCTTATCTATTAAATAGCATATATTATGCTCTCTCTAGCGAATGCATAAGGTATATGGGATATTCTGTGTCTCTCTTCATCAGTTTTAGATGCCATAGATTTGGAGAGACAAAGATCATATCTTATCGGGAGGAATTCCCTTTTGGATTCTTCCATATTAAACTTTTTTAGTATCTTGTCAATGAACAGTATTTGGGAAAGTCCTAGCATCATCCCCAATCTATCTTTATAGATACATATTCCTAATATATAGGATGCTGATTCTACATTCTTTATAGAGAATTGTGTAGATAATCATACTTTAGTGTACTCTACCATTTCTTTCTCATTCTCAATGAGAAGAATGTCATCGGCATAAAGTACAATAAACTATATGCTACTCCCACTAGCCTTCTTGTACACATAAGGTTCATATATATTTTTAATAAAGTCAAATGATTTGACTATCTTATCAAAATGTATGTTCCAAGTTCGACATGCCTATTTGAGTCTATAAATGGATATATGGAGTTTGTAAACCTTTTGCTCACTTTTTTTTGGATGTAAAATCTTATGGTTGCACTATATTAAATTTTTCTTCAATGTTATTATTGAGGAAAGTGATTTTCACATCCGTTTGTCATATCTCATAATCATAATACATAGCTATGGCAAGTAAAATCCAAATAGACTTAAGCATTGCAAGGGGTCAAAGGTTTCCTCAAAATCAATATTGGGTCTTTGAGTGTAACCTTTTGCCACTTGTCTTGCCTTAAAGGTCATTACCTCTCCATTGACTCTTAGCTTTCACTTATAGGTCCACTTGCAACCAATGCAAATTATTACTTCAGTAGATCTACCAAAGTCTATATTTTATTGGAGTACATGGAGTCCATTTTAGATTTCATGGCGTTAAGCCAATGTTCAAAATCTATGTTCAACATAGCTTCCTCATAGGTTTTTGGATCGTTATTTGATTGGCCCATCGCATGAAGGATCCAATTCTTTTAGGTTATTTCTTGTTTTAGTCTTATCTTCTTAGAGATTGTGTGTAAGGCTCTTTTGATATTTACTTATTTCCACTACTTATGGGATTTGATGATCATCTTGAACTTTATCAAGTTTAAAATAACGCCATTTCTATCTAATAGAAAATTATTTTCCAAATTGGTGTCATTATTCAAAACAAATACATTTTCTTTCGAGGGATTATAGAAGTAATAACCCCAAAACTCTCTTAGGTATCCCACAAACTTGCATAAGGTGGATCTACTATCCAATTTGTCCTCCACCAATTATCTCACGTAGGCAGGAGACCCTCAAACCTTTAGATAATAGTAAGAGGATGCTTTGCCATACTATATCTCATGCAGCATCTTTGGCACCAACTTTAAAGGCAATACACTTAGTAACTTCACCGTCATCATTAAGGCGTATCCTCAAAAGAATATAGGCACATAAAAAAAGTTTATTATGGAACATAATATATCCAACAAGGTACAATTTTTTCTCTCGACTACTCTATTGTGTTGGGGTATGCTTGATGGAGTTCATTGAGAAAGAATGACATTTTTTTAGATAATCTAGAACTCAGTACTTAAGTATTCTTCCCTTCAATCTCATCAAAGAACTTTAATACTAAGTTCCTTTTACACTAATGTTTAATAAGCCACATACATCCATATAGATCAAATCCAAAAGATTAGTGGTACGCTTCGATTGTCTCACAAAAGGAGCCTTAGTCATTTTCCCTTTTAAACAAGATTTACAAGTAAAAATGTCCTCAAGGCTTCTAACATTTAGTACTTTGAGTGTTTCTAACTTGATCATCACAAGGGAATCATTTCTGTTGGTTGCAAGTAGATCTAGAAGCGAAATGTAAGAGTTGATAAAGAGATAAAGACCTTTAAGTTGTGACTAATGGCAGAAGATTAAACTTAAAAACTCGGTATCAATTTTAAAAAAAACCTTTTCATCGATCGTGATGCCGAAGTCCATTCTAATTTTACTTGCTATAGTCATAAATTATGACTATGAGATATGGCAAATGGATGTGAAAACTGCTTTCCTCAATGGAGATATTGAAGAAGAAATTTATATGGAACAACTATAAGATTTTACATCTAAGGGGAGTGAGAAAAATATTTACAAACTTCAAAGATCCATTCATGGGCTCAAACAGGTGTCTTGAAGTTGGAACATATTTTTTGACAAGATAGTCAAATCATTTTTTCAAAAGTGTGTGAGAACTATGTATATACAGAAGGCTAGTAGAAATAGTGTACAGTTTATTGTGCTTTATGTCGATGACATCTTTCTTATTGGGAATGAGGTAGAAATGTTAAAGTGCACAAAAACTTGGTTATATACGCAATTCTCTATGAAGAATTTAGGAAAAGCATCATACATATTAGAAATACATATCTATAGGAATAGATCGAGGAGGATGCTAGGGCTTTCCCAAATCCTGTACATTGATAAGATATTAAAGAGGTTTAGTATGAAAGAATCTAAAAAGGGACTCTTTCCCATGGGATATGGCATTTGTCTCCCCAAATCTATGGCCCCTAAAACTAACAACGAGAGATAAAGATTATCTCACATATCTTATGCATCCACTATTGGGAGCATAATGTATTTAGTTTAATGTATAAGACTAAATATGGCACATGTTCTAAGTGGTACGAGTAGTTTTCAATCCAATCCTGGTGAATGTCACTGGATGGTTGTAAAAGCAATCCTTTTGTACTTCAGAAGGACTAAGGACTTGTTTTTGGTATACGACAATGGAAAATTGAAACTCAGGGGTTTTTGGATTTTAGTTTCCAATCCGATGTAGATGACTTGGAATCTACTTTTGGATTCCTATTGCCTTAATGGTGGTGCAGTAAGTTGGAAGAGTTCCAAACAAGACACCACGACTAACTCTACCACAGAGATAGAATATATTGCAACTTTAGAAGCCACTATAAACATATTAAAATTTTGATCAATTGAGAAGTAACACATGTAAAGTAATATATTAAATATTTATTTAAAAAATTTTATTTAAATTTTGGGATATATTAAATTTAATTTCAAAGGATAAATAGTTAATTGTAATTAATAATTTAGTATTTATTTTATATTTAATTAAGCATTGACATGTGTCAAATATGAAGTGTCAATTTTTATGGACCAATCAAATCAAAGATATTTGATATTGATATTATTTTTGATATTAGACATTATCAAATCAAATATATCTAATATTATCTTTTGATATTTAATACTATCGTATTAAAGAGATAATAGTTAAAGGAGTTCAGGTTAATCTAGAAATCTTCCATCAAACACCTATACAAAAGGGTGATCCCAATTTATTTGACACAACATAAATTTTAGTAAATGAGAGAAACTTTGAAGGAGTCCAGTAATTCTCTCAAGCAAATTCTAGGAGATCTAAAATGTTTAAGGCATTCTTCATGGAACTCATATATTTCTGGCATTTGAATCAAGATTAAGGTGTGGAGTCTTGAATTGGTGTTATTTTTATTCAAAGAGACCCACGACGTTCAAGGTATTCTTCATGAAACTCATATATTTCTAGCTTTTGATTTGAGATTAAGGTGCGAAGCCCTCAAATTAGCATTATTTTTATTTAAAGATATTAATGATGTTCAAGGTGTTCTTTGCGGAACTCATATTTTTGGCATTTGATTTGAGATTAAGGTATAAAGCCCTCAAGTTAGTGTTATTTTTATTAAAAGAGATTAATGATGTTCAAGGTGTTCTTTGCGGAATTCATATATTTCTGGCATTTGATTTGAGATTAAAGTACATGCCTTTGAATTGGTGTTATTTTATTCAAATCAAATTTAAGGAGATTTACAGCGTTGAAGGCATTTTTCACAGGGGTCATTAAATTCAAGATTAGATTTGGATGGGAAGAATTAGAAGATTAGATTAATGATTGAATCCACAATTGATTGATAGATTTTAATTTTAATTTTATTTGTATGATTTTTTTTGTTCTGTAATTATAATTTTTTGCAAATAAGAAAATTTGTTGTTACAATTGCAAAGAAAGGTATTTGGATGAAAAACTTTATTCAAGAGTTGAATGTAGTGTCAAGCATTATTGAACAAGTAGTTGTTTTCTGTGACAACAACAGGGCGGTAGCACAAACTAAAAAGCCAAGATCGCATCAGTGATCTAAGCACATTTTGAGGCCATATGATTTCATCCGGGAGATCACTAATAGAGGTGATATCTTAGTTGAGAGAATTGCCTCAGAAAAGAATATGCACTACAAAATAAATTAATTTTAGCAGGGGTTTTTGATCTCTACTAATAACTTTAGTGAGGATTTTTCTAATCCCCACAATTACATGTCCTGCTAATTCTTAGTAGGGATTTTTGAGCAACCGCCATTACAACCTGCACTAATAATTGAGTGAATCTGCAAGGGTTTTTTTCTTAAATTCGCAGGGGTTTAAAACCCCCACTATAATTAAAAAGTATTATCCGATAAAATTTTAGAAGGAGTTTTAAACCCCCACTATTAATAAAACATATTAATGTTTTGTAATTTTTCTGGTGATTTTAAACTGCCGCCACTAATAAAATATATTATTTTGTATAATTATAATGGGGATTTGGAAACCCCTGCTACTAACAAATACTTTATTTGTTAGAGTTTTAGTGGGGGTTTTAAACACTCATTATTATTTTGTATAATTTTAGCAGAATTTTTTAAACCCCCACTTTCAGTAAGAGATATTGTTTTATATAATTCTTGTAGGGGTTTAAACCCCTACTAGTAGTAAAATATATATTTTTTTAAAATTTTAGTGGGGGTTTCCATATCCTTATATGTCATTCCATTTACATACCAATTGAACTACATTCTCAAAATTCAACACAATCTATTCGATTTTAAAATCAATTCATAGAACTAATTCTCAAAAGCATCAATATTCTCAAAAACAAAAAGTTCATGATTCAAAGTACTAAAAAAAATGTATAATGTAGTTTTCACATATAAATTCTTACAGTCAATTCTAATATATACTAAACCAGTGTTTCTCAATGAACGCTATAGATAAGTAGCTAGTGGGGAGTTTCATTGTGATCTTGATTGCTAGCACTTGAAGATCTTCTTATTGGAAAAGTAATAGGTTCATGTTGATTACCTATATTATGTTGTGCCTGTTAGGAAACAAATGATTATTTCAGAAGGTCAATCACTAAATTAAGCTATAATCAATCACTCCAAAATATGAAAAAACAAGTAAACAAATACTTATAGAGGAGGCAAATCAAAAAAAGAAGCGAGCTCATCAGGAATCTGTCTTTATTTAATCAGAATATAGGTCTTGAATGCACTCATAGCATTTTTCAGGTGTGACTCTAATTGAACCAATCAATCATTATTTTAGGATGCACCATTTGAAGAAAACCCGCCCAAACCACGCAGTCAAAAGCTTGTGTTTCCAAAGGAAAATAAGGGTGTAACTCCCAAACCTATACATCGTACTCATCTAGGATGCTCTTTTCCTAAGATCTTAACAACAACATCATTAGATGAAATAATAAAGTTAGCGATAGGATCATGACTCATTTCTTTCTCAATTTGATCCTACAAGTGCAAAATAGATATAACATACTATTCATTTAATTTCTATCTTCTATGTTGTAAGTTGGGAGTAGAAACTTAATAAATTAAAAAAAGAAAAGAAAAAATTACTCCTTGTTCCTTTTCTCTGTCATTTACTCAAGATCCATGTTGATGCTTATGAGTTGCGAGGAATAAATGACCACGACCCATGGGATGTCCATATTCCATTTCATAAAGTTTTCAAATGAAATACAATTAGTATTTTTACCTATGAATATGTAATTCTGAAAAAAAAAAAAACAACAACAATTAATAACAACAAATTAACAAAAAATATTATAACTGCTATCTCATGTCTTTTTCTTACATTAGATTTTGATCCTCCAGTGTGTGACACTATTTGTTTCTTTCTATTCTCAGCATTCTTCTTACAAAGAGCCTATAATGTTATAATTACAACAATAAATATACAATACTAAATCAAAATCATATAACACTAATATATTTGCAATATTACCTGTGTCTCTGATTTTAAACGATAATCAACATAAGTGGCCCATTGATCTTGTCTAATGCCCTCTGGAACATTGCTTATTAGCTTATCTCTACTCTTTAGAGGATCATAGAACTTGTTCCAAATCCTAAGTCTATTTCTAGCCTACTTCTTTCCAATCGATTGTAGAACATAATGTTTAGCAATGTTCTCACTCGTATTGAAACAAAATCGAGGCTTCAAGAAAAAAATAATTACCAAATTTAATGAATTCTTCCATCTATATATTAAATTACCAACATTCAATAAGATAACTATTATTAAAGTAATCATTATACCTTAATTACATTATCCCAACAATGGTCAAGGTAGGCTATCGGCATATTTGTCCACTTTTTAAAGTTGATTGGGAACATGGATGAATCAACAGTCAAATTTCCACAAAATCCTAGAAGAAGGCCTTGTTCTTCTCCATATGGAAGATTTAGATCATCAAATTGGATCACTATTTGCACTTCATTTGGTAAAGGGAAAACATCTCTTGCTTTCATCTTGATGGTCTTAGCAGTTCCCTAGGAATTTGTAATGATGATAAAAATAAGAATAACCATAATGCAAATTTAAATTTTCAAATAATTATATTGCCATACATTTACTAGAATTGAGAAAAGAAAATCTCACTTGACAAAAAAATCAGATATACCTATTGTTTGTACGATCCAAAATGGTTTTGACTCACGTCCAATGCAATGGTAATCCGATGAATTTGAAGTTTGTGTTGTGGGTTGAGTTCCACTTATATTTTCATCTAAATAAATGGAGTTTAGTAGTACTTGTGGTGGAGCTAATGGTGGAGCTAATAGTGAAGGATCATCTAGTGGAGCCTCTAGTGAATTGATTATGGAGAAAATGAAGAAGGCTGCTCTAATGCTTCTATTATGTGATCATGCGGCTAAATAGATGGTGAGGCCTGTGTTGATTTGTGTGTATTTTTAAAACGCGTAGCCTTTGGCATTGCTGTATATTGAAAAGAAATTATATTAGATACAAAAGTACAATAAAAAAACTTACATAGATTAAGCTTACTTTCCAGCTTCATATAACAAAAGTATGACAAGAATACCAGAGGGAAAAAATTTAGTCATCATAGTATAGGGATGGTTGCCGGCCTTGGAAAGTATCCTAAAAGCCTGAAGTGAACTAGTTTTTGCAAATATTTATGTACACTCGAGCTGTCCTTTTTTGACACTCTCATCAAAGATATAATGAATATGGTTTCACTAAGGCTACTGTAATCACTTCAGACTTGTTAAGGTTGTACATCTATTAAATAAGTTAAGTTATTTTGCATGAGCTTTTGCTGTTGAAACCTCATGAATGTGGATGAACAGGTTCAAGAATCTATTCATGTATTCAAGTTGTTAGACCAAAATTGTGATGTAGGATTAAATAATGGGACTAAATTTAGATTTTGTTTTTTGGAAGTATGGTGCCACACCTTTCGAAGTATCATACCAATAAAGCAATTTTTCATCTTTTTATTAATTGAAGTTGGCTAAAGCAGGTGTTTCTTACGTGGAACCCCCCCTCCCCCAAACAAACAAACAAACAAACAAACAAAAATATGATATATAATTCACATGACATTGCCACCAATAATTCGATGGCACTAAAACTGCAATCAGTGCACATATGAGATCTATTTTGACTATTTCGTAAAATATTGTGCCAAATTGCAAATGACCATCTATTTTGGAGTTAACATTTTTGCAATTTTCCTCAGTCCTCACTATTCAACTTTTTGTTGTCTCTCTCAAGTTCTAGAGTTAAGAAATCATCAGCATTTATCCCTTTACCCTTTCAAGGTTTATAGTTTTATTATGGAACAGAAGTCTGAGAAATGAAATTAAAATAACTTCCATTCAAATTCCAATAGATTTTTCATCAATTCTGTTTACGTAAATCTAATTTGTGGATCACAATTGGACATACTAAACATAATTCTTTCAGAATTCATATTGCATTGAAAAGGGTCATGAGAGTCGTGCAAATTAATGATAAAAATTAATGCACATGCATGCATGCATGCATCCATACATACAGACACGCACACACACGTGAACTGCCATCTACAACTTCTCTCACCTCATCTAATTCTTCTTTACTCCTCGTCATCTCTAATCCCGAGCATTTTTCAAAATTTAGTTATTCACCCGAAAATTAATTCCCTAAATTATTTAGATGGTCAGAGTCTTGAATTGGGCTCTTGATTTACTGGGCTCTCACACCTCAAACTGCCTAATCATATTAATGTTCAATAAGTTAAACAACAAAGAAATTCCCGATCTATTCTTTAAGAAATGAGCAACAATGGTGGCTGGTAATTAACTGTTATCACATTAGTTTATCCTATAAATAAGAATTACATTTGGACTATGTTAGTCTCATAACTATATATGCATCATAAGATGGTTAAAAGTATGAAGACTTCTAGAAAGTAACAAATTTTATGAAGATTTCTGAAAGGAAATTCTGCCCCCCTCATTAAATGAAACCATATCTAGACAAAATGTATTGTAGAATAAACCATATCAAGCCCTCCTAAGCTTTACCTCAAATCATTTAGGTCAACATAATATGAATCAGAGAGAAAGGAGATAGGGGGATGACATAATAAGCAATAAAAGTAAGTAATTAAAGAAACATCTTACTGAAATTTGCAGAAAAAAAAATCAAGCTACAAGAATCATCAACTTGAAATGTGGTTCTGATCTCTATACACCTACAAAATATTGAACAAACACCATTAGACTCATGGAAAGTTGGCCCTCTTTTTCTTGCAACTTTGGAATGATTTTTGATCCACCACCTACAAACTCATGATGATAACTGTCCAGCAACACCACATGCGTCTTTGAAATTGTGCATTTACTTTGAAAGTTCAAATGATAAGCTGAACTCATTTGCATGTAACTTAAACAAACAAATCCAAAGCTGACTGACTGGATTAGTTTTAGAATATATTACACTTACAAGAAAACAACATCACCACCACCTCATAGATTGGTTAAATTCCTAACCACCCCAAGAAAAAGCAAAAGGAAAAATAAAGTTGACTTCTTGACAATAAAAGTTGCAGAACAGACCGAGAAAAAAGAGCAAGAAAGATTTTCCAGCCCAGTATTAGTTTTAGAATTATCATTGGAGCTTCAATTACTCTTTATTAATTAATTAATTAATTATATGTATACATGTATATATATCCACCACCAACATTAACATTAGATAAATATTCCTACATTTCTCTTCAAGGGACTAGTCTCCATCACAAGATTTTGAAAAGAAACTCTACTTATATAAGAATGTTACAATTTGTATAAATAAAAAGAGAGATAAAATTGAAAAATGGAATATATATGTCACCTTTAACTCAAAGTTGTCCCATATTTTTTCTTAAAAATGTGCACAGTAGTACCTCAAGAAAATGTTACCTGCATGAAGAAAAAATAGATATAAATGAATAATCAATAATGTCAAGTAACTTAGATGTATGTATATTTATAAAAACACACACACACAC
>JACGDI010005515.1:567564-600268 GCA_014898725.1 Jacaranda copaia
GGACCATTCAGCTCTGTGCAGCATCATTCAGCTAGGTAACCTTCAGCTATAGACCCTTCTGATTGTGCTTTATTATGAACCAAGGACTTTAAGTAACCTAAATACCTATGTGAATGTTGGTAAATAATTAGTAAAGTCATAAGTTTTTGAAAAACATTACCCAAAAATGGAAAAAAAAGATATTTACCTTTCTATAGGATACATCTATCGATAATATACCAAACCTCCAAGTCTTACCTCATCAACTAAATAAATAGTCATGTGCACCGTAATCATAAAACATGATAGAGGAAATAACATCTCTAAATGGCACTAAGTGAGCGCAATCTAATCATGGAGCTTTTCAACTTCTAAGGTGCTTAGACATTTTTCACAAATTTGTTTAAAGAATAAAGAAAATTCTATCAACACTGCAACCACATTGTTTGGCAACACATTGTGAATGACTAAAGGCAACAATTGCTCCATAATGATATGGCAATCATGGCTTTTCAAGCTAAAGATCCTTTTATGTTTCAAATCAACACATCGAGAAATATTACTTGAGTAGCCATTCGGTACTTTGACATTCTTTAAAGTATTGAGAAAACATTCTTTCTTTGAATTTGGAACTGTGAAACTACAAGTGGACATTTACCATTCTCTTCTGGCCAAAGATCACGTCTTATACGCATGGCTTTTAGATCTTTACAAGCTTTACAATTATCCTTTGTCTTTTTTTTCTTATTTAGAAGAGTGTACATGATATTGTCACATTCATTTTTTTAATATACATAACATCTAGATTATAATGCAAGAAATTAAACTCCTAATAAGGAAATTAAAAAAATATACTCTTCTTTCTCCACTGCTGAACTTTTCTCTCTTTTGCATTTTTTCTCCTAGACCTTTTACTCTTAGATCTATTTTATCCATCATTAGCCTTAGGTATAAATCCAAAAGCAACATTAATATTCTCCACTTACCTTAAATTTCAGACCCTAATAATCTGATTGATGGATTTCTTTCCTCTGTATTGCCATTAAAGCGTATTCAATTCAACCTGAATTTATGATTTCTTCCCAAAAAACAACAATGGCCCTTAAAGCACCACTTCTTACTAAAAAGGATTCAACAAGGCTTTGCATCAAAGTTATAAGTGGAGCAAGCAAGGCTCTTATGTGTATTCCAACTCGAAACAGTACCAAAACTAGAAAAATCAGTAATTGTCCACAAAAGTGCCGCTGGCATTCTAAATTTTTTGTTCATTCAAGAGTTAAATGTTTTCACTTCTTCCTTCCACAACTTATTCAACTCCTTAATAAAAGGTTCTAAGGATACATCTATGCTATTCCCAAGCATTCATGGACTTGGAATGATCATTGGGAGCATAAAAGAGGATTGTTTCATACATATCTAATGAGGAAGATTATATGGAATCAAAACCATTGGCCAAATGCTATAGCTAGTGTTCATTGTTCCAAAAGGATTGAAACCATCAGTAGCTAAGCCAAGCCGAACATTTCTAGGATCCAAAGCAAACTCATGGTGCATTCTATCAAAATTTTTCCATAGCTTGGCGTCTTTTGGGTGCTAAATCAACCCATCCTTATTATTCTCTAAAGCATGCCATCTCATTTCCTTAGCTGTCTTATAACACATGAACAATCTTTGAAGCATTGGTTTCAGTGAAAAATATCGCAAAATCTTTGTAGTTTTCTTTTTTTTTATTTTTATGACATCATGAAACATTTTCTCTACTTCCTTAACTATTTGACTTCCATCTAGAGGCATGTCATCTCTTGCATTCTTCTATTTTTGCATATTCTCCCCAGTATAACATACAATTATTTGGACATGCATGTATTTGGGCATAGTTAAGACCAAGTTTATTTATAACTTTTTTGGCCTTGTAGAAAAAAGTTGGGATTTTCGCATCCTCAAATGCATCTTTCAACAACTCTAATATCATAATCATTGCGTTATCACTCACTTTGCACAAGCACTTGATGTGGTACAATTTCACTAAAAATTCTACCTTTAAGTATTTCTTGCAACCCTGATATAATTCTTCATTTCCATCTTTGAGTAACTTATAAAAGTCTCCACAATCCTTCCTAGACTCATCATTTGAAGTTTCATATTCATCTACTGGTTGTTTTGGTGTGTTAGACTCAGTGACATGCTGTCTTGAAAACCTAAATGCTTCATTGATCAATGTTTCCAAAGGATTATTTGGATGCACTGCCTCATGCACAATTTCTATATTTCTAGGAGGCTGTTGCACTATTGTTTCACTATGAAAAGTCCAAATTTCATAAGTTCTTGGAATAGACTTACAAATTAAGTGGTCACGTACTACATCTCTACTCTGCCATTTCATAAAGCCACACTTTAGACAAAGGCATTTAATTGCATTTTCAACACTAGCATTTGCAAATGCAAAGTCCAAAAACTTATCCAATCCACCCAAGTGTTCAACTGTATTGCATGGCTTGGTAATCTAAGACTTGTCGATTGACATTATAAAGAATCTAAGTTTAAAAACATAGGGTTTTAAAAGAAAATTACAAAGAAAAAGCATTATATGAACTAATAAAACAAAACTATTGTTTATAAATAAACACAAATACTGACCAATAATCAATAGTGGTTTCTTTGCTTTTGTAGATGCAAAAGTTAATTGATGAAAATCACTATGATAATGGTGCTTCCTCGACACAAAAAAGATATATTAATTTAAATTTATTGCTAAACACATGATAAATAAAAAATAATAATTCAATATAGACGTTCATATAGCTAACTCTCACTACAACCTATCAATGGCTAATGATTATTCTTTTCTATATATATTAATTTTCCTGCGGTCAATATATAACTAATCTATTGTGTTTCAGCATTCGAACGCACAAGATCATGGATTGATAGATAATGATTTTTATTCCTTGTAATTTATAATAATTATAATTTAAATATTCCCACCATTTACATGCATATACATGTAGTAAATATATTACCTAATTCAATATTCATCAACACTAGTAAATAAGCATGCATGCAACAATATATATAGCAAAGATAATTAATGGGGAATTGAAATGAATTCACTAATTAAATCAATTGCAAAAATGACCATACACATAATAGCCTTATCCAATTTAACCCAACACAAGAATCCACAAAGACAGTTGGATTCACTACATAATTCACATGAAAGGTTGCTCCTAGTTGATAACAAGATAGAGAATTAAAGTTTTTCACAATAAAAAGGGAACATGAGAATAGGGCCTCTTCTAGCTATCTGAAACCATTGGTCTTATAAATTGTTTGCCAATTGATGAGTAGGCCTCAGCTGTATCACCATTCCAATGGCAGCTTTATATTTATGAAGCAGACAGGAAATAAATAAGTAAATAAGAACACTTCCAAACTCGAGGTTCTATATATATATATATATATACACACACACTAGTGGAAAGACACTTAAAAAAGAGTAATATTAATGATCGAAAAAGTAATAATATCTAAGTTATCGTTAATGACACTAATTAAGTGATAAAAATTTTATTTTTTATTTCTAATAATATATATTAATTTTATCTGACTAAAATAATAATTTAACAATAAGAAGAATTATTATTTTAAATTATCCCTATAAATAAATAGGATGCATGTACTGGGGCAAGCCAATAATGAAAAAGCATTATATACATAACAAAAAAGCATTATATACTCTAATAAATAATTAGGTACAGATATAGGTTGTAAATTAATATATTAATTATTTCTAGACTTTGACTATGTTTTTATTGTTTTTGATGAAACTGTAAGTGCTCTATAACTCCATCAGCAGCTATTTTATGAAAAAAAAACTTAGGAAGTCATGTGGGATTATATGGAAAACAACTTAGTACTTTGATTCTATTACAACCTATCCTGGATGTCAGACCTTATTTACCTTATTATGACAACATTCAAGGAGCAATAATTCCTGACTGGGTGACGGTACATTCTGTTTCACAATATTCTACTTAAGAGCAGTTTATTTGCTATGTTCCTCTCGCTATATATACTTACCTTCAAACCCCCTACTAGTCTTCAACATAGCAAAAGCTCAGCAAACATGGATTTCAAATTTCTCAACAATTCAACATCCCTAATACAGCTCAAGTATCCATGTAAATATTTTCAATTATGTAACCTAAGTATTCTGCTCAAACCACAAAAGGAAACACACTGATGTCCCCAATATGCACTGTCTCTCCCCTAATAGAACTACAACTCATATGTATACACACACACACACACTCTCCGTCTCTTCCCTGACAAAACTGCAACTCATATATATATACACACACACGTCCACAAAACTTCACAACTGTGGATTCACATACGCTAAAATACTTCATTTGTTACAGCATCAAATAGAACAAACAACATGACTCATCAGTAAAGACATTAAAAGGACGTTAGAATGCATACACATTAGCCTGCAGATAGACTTTAGAGCCAAGGTTGCCTAGTGTCTTCAGACTATTCACTATTCTTCTTCAAAGTCTTATTGTTTCTTCTCCAAAGTCTCAATGTTTCTTCTAAATTTTCCTTGCACTGAGAGTCTCAGTACACTCAAATTTTTTAGGATGAAGAAACAAAAGAAATAATAGAAATTAAACAGATGAACAAATTTTGATTTCCCAAATTTTTTATCATATCCTAATTCTAAGAGATTATAGATAGAGATAGAGATGGAGCGAAAGAGAGATAAGTTTCATACATGTGATTTTCATGTACCCATCACCAAGTTTCTAAAGAATGAGCTCCACTCTTGATTTGGATTGAAGAGTGTTACAACATTGTGAGGGTTTCTTTTGCAGAGAATGGTTGGAGAGAATGTGAGAATGAAAACCTGCAAGGAAAAAAAAAACATTGGGGTAAAAAACTGGATTTAATGAATAATAAAATTTGTTTTATTGTAAATTTTTTCTAGGGGGAGGACGGGGGAGAATAGGCTGGAGTGACAAGAAAAATTGGAGAAAGATTTATTTTTTTAATCAAAGTAAAATTTTAATAGATAATAAAATTAGTGGCGGTTAAAACCCCCCACAATTATAATGCATTATTTTATTTAAGATATTGTAAATTTTTTAAAATTTAAATTTCATTAGTGAGAGTTTAAACTCCTACTAAGTATTCAAATCCCCATTATTTTTTATTAATTTGTGGGGGTTGTTAAACCCCCATTAAATAACTCCCACTATATTGATTATTTTTTGTAGTGATAGTAGGTTTATTGACTAAATCCCTATCGCAAAAGTCTCTAAAGGGTATAGCAGGTCTACTGACTAAATCCTGTTGCAAAAAGTGTCTAAAAGATATCTTGACAAGATGGTACTTAAGGCTATGGGGAAGTAGATTTAGGACGAGTGGGAGATTATTGGAATAATACCCTGGAAGCCAATTAGATTGGCCTTGTAAACTATTTTCTTGTAAAATAGTTTTAATTGAATGATATTCATTATATGGTCATCTTCATTTTATGCTCTTGATTACTTTACTAGCATTTGGTTGAAGCCTTTAAATCACACAAGACTACGGGATCTCAAAATTTTCAAATCATAGGATCTACGAGACAAGACATCTAAGATTTGGATAGACTTGCACTAACAATGCATAAATCCAAGAGTTGGATATTGCTCCATTCTATGAGCAATTCCATATGAGATATGGATGCATGTTAGTAGTTGCTTGTTAGAGAATAATGTATTGAAGGCTCGCTCAGATAATCCACTAGATAGCTGTAGTAGCAAGTTCTTCAATTGACACTACTACATATAATTAGTCCTCTGACCTGAGGATCCATGGTAGCCTTGTGTTTAGGTTCTCATGCTTTAACTCCTTCTTGGTCACTAGTAGGCCATTCAAGTGGTGATTGGGCATGAGCTACTTAGACATAGAGGTTTGTGAGATCTTTGATGGAATCCAACTCCTCATTTTTGTGAAGAGTAAGTGCATCTCTTATGTATTCTCTAATGATCAATTCTAATAAATTTTTGTGCAAGGTAGTATGAAAATTTGGAAAAGGAGTTTTCCAAAAATGAGGTCATATAGAGAAATCAAACATTAGGAATAGAAATATATTATCGAGGCTATTAGAGAGCCAGCAAATATCTTGCCCTAGGCCTTTTTCGAGAGATAAGAGATGAAATGATCGTATTTGTATGGTATATGTAGAGCTAGAATGGTTCTCCAAAAGCATTCATTGTAGCCAATTAGTTCGGCTCCATAGGCTTGAGGTTAGACATCAACCATAGAGATTGGGTATTCTTAAATTAATGGAGATTAATTGAATTGAGTCTATTAGTTTAAAAGAGTTTAAACTATGATTAATATATAATATTCAAAAGTTACAAAGAGTTGTGAGCCTATATCCAATGAATGGTTAAACCTAATGGGTCACACACAAAGGCCAATTGCATTTTCTAATTGATGAAGGAATTTTTCTAAGTGTTAAAAAAATGCTCCTAGTGGACCGATTTGAGGTTAGTGAACATTGAGGTTATTTTTGGCTTAATTAATTTAATTGTTAAATTGATCAACTAATTTAAGGAGTTAAATTAGACTAATAATTGAGGAGTTAATTATTTGGTGCAACATGATCATCAATTGATAAAGTTAGTTCAAAGAGTTAAGTTAACATTGACTAGCTTAAAGAGTTAAGCTAATTGACTTAAAAATTTAGTCAAAGGTTAATTAATTAAACTAAAGTATTTAATTTAATTAATGAGAGAAATTTGTTTTGGAGGGAAATTTTAAATGAAAGGTTCATTTGGTGTGGCATTTTAATTAATTTGGAATGAGATTTCAAATGAAATTGAAATACATACAAAATTCAAATTTGCATTTTAATTGCAACTTGCCAACTTGCTTTGCAAGTTGGCACCACCCCCTGAGGAAGGTGTAATGCCACCTTGGCATCACACCATCATCACTCTATATATAGATATAGAGGGAGAGAGGGGTGGTAGCTTATGCATTGTGTGAAGAATTAGATTCTCTCACATTTCCCTCTAAATCTCAAATGTTGCCTCATGTGCTAAAGCTTCATTTCCTCTCTTCTTCTCTGACCTCAAATCAAGCCTTCATCTCTTCAAATATCTTTTATATTTTATAATTGATACTAAGGAGATTAGGATCTAGTATTGGTGTGTGGATCATATTGTTAAAGGCAAGCCTTTGGAGATCCATTGTCAGGGCAATTCGCTTGGCGAATTGTTTCTAGCACTTTCCTGTGGCTTTTTGAGCTAAATTTTTTATAGTATATTTATCAAGGAGTTGAGAATATATTTTAATTTTTTGGAATTTTTTGAGGAGTTTATATTAGTCAAAAGTTGTATCCAATCCGATGTGCCGCTGTATGACGTTTTCTAGTATGAAAAAGTGTTTTTCATCATTTCCTTGTTTTTGAGCAAATCAAGGTAATTCTCCTTCCAAATGTGAATTAATAGCCTTTTTAGATCCTTTTTAGCATGTTTAGCCTAGTTAATTTCAGCTTTAATTATTAGGTCTTAGTGCTACATGTGTCTTCACAACTATAGGGTTGACTTTAAACAAATTTCTTATTTATTATAATGCTTGGTCATGGTTGACCTATACCTTTGCATTATTGAATATGCTTGCTATAATAACTCTTTGATTGTTTTGAGGTCAAACTATCTTTCAACTTCATTCTTGATTGGGTTGTAATGAATTATTCAGGCTAAATGCCATATCAGTTCTATTAGGGCTATTGCTTCTAAACCATAGACCAGACTATAAGTCTTGTGCCCCATGGTAGTTCTAGGAATGGCTCTATATGCCCATAATATGCTTAGGAGGTCATCCACCTAATTTTCTTTAGATCCCTTGATCTGGGTTTTAATATGGTCTAAAGTTGTCCTATTAATAACTTTAGTTTGTCCATTTGATTGGGGGTTGCCAACTGTGGTGAAGTGTTGTCAAATTCCCTAAATTTTGCACTAATTCCTCTTGATTCTACTATGAAATTAGGTCCCATTATCTGATATTAGTACTTTTGGTATACCAAAATGGCAGATGATATTTTTCCACAAGAAACTTTTAGTTGCTGCATCGGTTATCTTTGGGACTACCTCCACTTCAACCTATTTAGTAAAATATTCGACCGCCACAATCATGTACTTTATTTGGTTTGGAAAGGAACCAATAATGTCTATCTCCCATTAGTCAAAAGGCTATGTGATCTAAACTAATACCAGCATTGATGCAGGCTAATGGGAGATGTTGGAGTGAACTTGGTAGGATAGGCATTTTCATGTAAAGTTGACTACATCTTTTAGTAAGGTCAACGAAAAGCATCTGTGTCTAATAACCTTATGGGACAATGCTCAACCCCTAGAGTGGTAACCATAGATACTTGAATGGATTTCCTACACGACCTCCAGGACATGCTCTAATGTCAAACACCTTAGTAGGGGTACAAAGAGAGATCTCTCATACAGCTGATCGTACTCATCGAGGGTAAGCTTTGCTACTCGACCTCTCAATCTCCCAACCTCCATTTTGTGCTCTGGGACCTTACCTTCCCTTAGATATGCTTAAATTTCATCTTGCCAAGTTTGAGTTGATTCTTGAATTTATCAAATCTATTTTTAATCGAAATCATTTATAATAAGTTTATCAGAGACCAATAATGTGATGGTTTTCTCTTTAGTATCTTTTGTTGAACTAGCAAATTTGGATAAGGCATTTAGTTTTTTATTCTCTAATCTGGGAACCTGACTCAGGGAGAATTTCTTAAAACACTGCTACAAGTTTTTGACATCAAAAATATACTTATTCATGGTAGATTTCCTTACTTCAAAATTCCTTTTGAATTATTCTACAACTAGTTGAGAGTTTGTAATAGTTGCCAACTATTCGACCCCTCATCAATGGCCATCCTTATACTAGCAGGAAAGGCCTCATACTCTGCTTCATTATTGATGACAGTGTAGTCGAGTTTGATAGTAAAGTCATAGTCCTTAGCGTTGGGGGAGCGTAGAGAAATACTTATCTCTCTACCCATGGATGCTGTTAAACTATTGACAAATGGAGATCAAATAGGTGGATCAAGTTCGACCTCACTAGGGAGGTCAACATGCTCAAAGTTTGCCAACACTTATGCTTTTATAGCTAATTGAGGCTAGAAAGTGACATCAAATTGTCCTAACACAATGGCCCACTTAGTCAATCGCCTCGATATGTTTGGTTTTGATAAGACTTGTTTTAAAGGTTGGTTCATCAAGACAACTATAAAGTAGGATTGGAAATATGACCTTAGCTTCTTAGCTATGTGAGTAAAGCTATGGAAAACTTTTTGATCTCCAAATAGTTGTGTTTTGGTCCTTGCAAAGCTTTACTAATACAATAGATTGGCTTGTGTGCACCGTATTATGTTGACATAAGAATAAAACTGACTACTGCTGATGAGACCACTAAGTAAATACACAAGACTTCCCTGACCATAGGTTTGGCAAGTATCGGGGGAGTTGATAAATATTGTTTTAAGTCGACCAAGGCCTTTTCACACTCTTTTGTCCACTGGAATTTGCTTGCATTTTTAAGAATTTTAAAAAATGGCAAGCTTTAATTTACTAGTTAGGTAATAAATCAACCTAATACTGCGATTCTTTAGACCAATTTCTACATATCCTTGACCAATCTGGGCGGCGAGATGTTTTAAATTACCTATATTTTTTGTGAGTTTGCTTCTATACCTCTTTGATTGACCATATAACTCAAAAACTTTCCTCCTTTCACCCTTTTAATTGCATTTAAGTTTGGTGTAAATATAGGTCGACGTCAATGAAATGATCTTCTTCTTTTTCCATTTTGATAATCATGTCATCAACATAAACCTCCATGGTCCGTTTGATCTCATTTTGAACATAAAGTTTACTACTCTTTGGTATGTGGCTCCTACCTTTTTTATAGTATAGACCATTGGATACTACAAAAGAGGTCTTTTCTCTATCTGTAGGGGCCATAGAGATTTGATAATACCTATAGAAGGTATCCATCATGCTCAAATGATTACAACTTGCCATCGAGTTAACTAATAAATCTATTTGAGATACTGAGTAAGGATTTTTAGGACAAGCTTTATTCAAATCAATGAAATTATTACACATTCCTCATTTTCTCTCATTCTTAGGGACAAAAGCTACATTACATAGCCAACTAGAATATTTGATTTCTACAATGTAGCCTACTACTAAACATTTGTTAACCTTTTCCTCAATGATCTGGCACCTTTCTGCTTTAAAAGTTCTAATATTCTACTTGATTAGCTTGAATGAGGGGTCCACATTAAGATGATGGACGACGATATTGGGTTGATTCCTTGGAGATCAGTAGTTTTTCGAGCAAAAACATCAATATTTCTCCTAAATAAGTCAACTATCATGCTTTCTATGTTGCTCTCTATATTGGTCCTAATCCTTATAGTTTTATCAGGATTTTTGGATTTTTAAGATCAAGTTCAATGGTCTTGAATTCTACAACTGGTTTGACCCTAGTTTTCTTCCGCTTCATTTTCTTGTCCCTCTTTGGATTTCGTTACTAAGACGTCCCCTAAAGCTTTTAGTTTAAGTTGAGTTTTCTACTTATTTATCTTGACTGAAATGGTCTAGCACCACCAAGCCTCTTTTACATTGCATAGTAGCTCTCATATTCCTACAGCTGTTGGAAACTTAACCTTTACATGGTAGGTTAAAACAATTGCCCTAAAGTTATTCAATGTAGGCCTTCCAATTATGGCATTGTAAGCGAAAGGTGCATTAACCACCAGATAGTTGATCATAAGTTCTCTTCTTCTAGTTGTTTCTCCAAATGAGGTAGCCAAATTAAATGATCCTTTAGGAATGATCTTGAATCCTCTAAATCTAACCAGGGCGAATGAACTGCCTCAAACTTTAGCTTTCTCAAATTCATCATCTTCAAAGG
Organism: Jacaranda copaia; assembly: GCA_014898725.1. Lineage (NCBI taxonomy): Eukaryota > Viridiplantae > Streptophyta > Magnoliopsida > Lamiales > Bignoniaceae > Jacaranda > Jacaranda copaia. The sequence continues at coordinate 578,548 of JACGDI010005515.1, forward strand.
TGATGAAAAAATTATGTTCGTAGAACTGCCATTGTCTACTAAAATCTTCCTCACCTTAAAGTTAGCAATTACAACTAATATGATGAAGAGGCAATCCAATTTAATGTTGGTCCCTTAGTGCTCAAGATGCAAAAGATCAAAATCTTAAAAAGAGATAAGCTCTACAATAGTGGAGAGTTGAAAAAGTATTTGGACACGAGAGGTTTTAGTCAATTCCAATCTCCATTGGTTCTACTTTCTAGCTATTTTGGAGTCTTCTCTAGTTGGTCTCTTTGTAATAGTATCTATTACACCTTGGATGGGTGGACGTTGATTTTTAATTGGCTTTTTCCCTATATCTTCCCTTCTCGAGCTAATTGACATTTGTCTACTTAGAGTTTGATCGACTAGGCCCATCTCCTATATGGCTTTCTTATCAACAAACCTTTTCAGGTGTCTCTGCTCGATCTTATTATGTAAGTTGAAACAGCCTTGCATGTCATGTCCTTTCTACATGTAGAAGTGTTAATATTTCTTAGATCTCTTCATGACTTCAGTTTTAGTCAATTTCCTTTATTTTTTGAAGAGATTATCATTCTGGATAGTATACGAAACCCCATTCCTGGCAGTGTTTAGTGGCGTATAATTGTGAAACCTCTTGATGGGGGATCAATGACCATCCTTCTACTACCTGTCATCTTTCTCATTAGCCTTCTTATTTTTTTTCTTAGGGTTTCCATACTTCAATCTATTCATGTACTCTTAGGTCATATGCCTCTTAGAGAGGTCGAGTAGTTCTTCCATTGATCGTGGTCATATACCAAGGAATAATGCATTGATCAAGAAGCCAATCTTAGGACTGTCAATTTTCAGTACTTTAGTGCTAAATCTAGCAAGAAAATCCCAAAGAAATTTTTCCTCATTTTATTTCACCTTATACAAGTGAGTGTAAGGGGGTCTTGCTTTCCTTCTGCTAGCAAACTGGTGAAGAAACTTGTCACAAAGCTAATCATATGAGAAAATTAATGCTGGCTCTAGCTTAACAAACTAATCAAGCACTATGCCTTAAAGTGTGGTGACCAGAATTTTGGCATGAATATACTCGTGTCCATAGAGTTACATCATGTGCTCAAACTGGCACAAGTGCTCATTTAGGTTAATTAAATTGTTATATTGGGGCAAATCGATTAGAACCTTCACGTCGATAGCTATGTGCTCGTCAATTATCTCTTAGATAAATGGTGACTCCCACTCACATCGGAGTCAAGGTGCACTATCATATTAGGTTTTTTTTATGTTTCTCCTCAAAATTTGCTCAAGGTGTCTATTCAACTATTGAACTTGGTGTGATGCATCTTTCCATACTTCTCATTTTGCTTGAGATAAGTTTCAATTCAGTTATGGTTTCTGTTGCTCAACCATATCACACTATTAGGCTCAAATGGATCGAGCAAAATGTTCTACAAAGTCAACCACTTCTTCACGAGGACGTGGACGGATCTCCTCTTGTGAGAATCAACTTGGACTATCATCATGTTGGTTAGGTAGTGGTCAAAACTCATTCCCCACCATTTTCTCTCTTTAGGGCCTTTGATAAAAGGGATGGAGGGTGACATTAGTTATTGTTCTATGCTAATTATTGTGCTTTTGTAGGGTGGCTGACAGCTAAGGTGAGATCTAGGTTGACATCTGCTATCTTATTATCTAAATAAGCTGTGGCATAGTTAGAGTCATTACTTGCTTGGGCTCGGAACTAGGTCCAGCCACATCTTGCTCTTGCTAAAGGTACGTGGAAGGGATTGAGGACCTTTTAATCTTATCTCTCACTAAAACAGCTTGCCTTGTGTTTACTATTTGCTTAGGTTATAGACTTTAGAAGCTATACATGATGCCAAATAATGATGGTAAGATTTTATATATAGTAGATTAGGCTCTGGCTTTCTATGGTCAACCAGAATATAGGTTCATAGGTAACTACTTAGTTGAGAACAGGTCGAGTCCTGCAAGCACTCAACATATATTGGGCTAGCTGATAAGACCTTCTACAAAGGTACTCCGATGCTCAAGTTAGTATACTTCAACCAAAATATGGAGCGACAGAGCGACAGCTAAAGTTATAGTGAACATACCCTTATAAGGAGTTGCAATAGGGAATTTATAGCCTTTTGTGAGAGGTTGAAATGTTTGTGATGTCCCTAATCATACAGTGAGGGCTTTTGTCTTCGTTGAAAAACATTTAGGTCTTCTTCCACCTAAAAACCTTCTCTAGGTGGTGCGTCCTCCTTCTCTTTGGGATATAGCAGAGATCTCCGCATTTGATGCAGAGGTAGATTGGTTGTACAGTGGAGACATGCTTCATGAATATGGAGGCACACAGCCTATCAGTGTGTTTAATATGGCAGAGTGGTAGTTGAGTTGCATTTAATGCGATAGTAACTGATGGTGGGGGAAACACTTTCTATTTCCCTAATCAACCTCCTCTAGTTGAGATGAAACTTTAGATAAGAATCTCTTAGGCATGCTCTGGTCGAAATGAGAGATCTTCTGGGGTCTAAAGGCATATCTAGCCAAAGGTATGTAGACCATGTTTAAGCTAATCGATCTCACTATGATCGACTAAAGGGATGTTAAGATGTTAATAATTTATACTATTGAACTAGCCTAGTACATTCTTGGGCCTGATCAAGTACCATTATGCCTATTGGGATTGATTCAATTTTCCATATCATTTATATATAAAAATATATATTATATATAAATATGTAACATACTATGCATAAATCATTTATATATAGATATATTATATATTTAAATATATAATTTATGTGTATAATTATTTTTTTATATAATATATATTATATATAAACATATATATTATATTTATAAAATATACCCATTCCTTATGCCCTAAACTACTACAACTGCATCCGTTCTCCCACACCAACTGTCCCGCCATGGCATAGTAGCCACTCCTAACAAATCTTAAACTTATACACCCTAGCAAACCCATGGCCTTTGTACCAAAAACTCTCTCCAACCCCCACCCCAACTATCCTGCCCTCATATAGCTGCCCATGTTAATACGGCCATGACAATTGTGCAATTGCTTACACAAACGACTAGCTATGGCTACCTCTCGAATGCAACCATGGCTACTATTTTTTCTGTTGCCACTGTTTGTGCGGTTAAAGGTTGCAACTAAGGTGTGAGTTGAGGGGTTGGTGGATGGGAGTGCGGATGGGTGTGGGGGGCTTATATATAAATATGTATATATTAGAATACATATTTTATAATATGTATATATAAAAATATATTTATATATTTTATATTTTTTTATAGATAGAATTAATATGAATCATAATTTTTTTCAAAACATCCAACGGTTGATATTTAGGAGAAAAATTGACATCTAAATAGCAAAACCACAAAACTAGTTGCATTTGTCACCCATGGATTACACTACAGGAAGGAGGGGTGTAATTTGCTACTTTTTTAAAAGCATAAAAGGGAGCGTTGCATATTATTTTTTTATAGGGGTTTTTTTGCACTTTTCTATTTCCACAAGGAGTAAAACCTAATTTGCCCAAAAATATATATAATAGTTATTTAAAGACTATGCACAATAGAGATCAAGTTATACGCCCAATAAAAATAACAGAAGTAATAAGACAACGAAAATTCTAGCTCCTATTATATTAAAATATCTTTCTTTAAGATGAAATATTAGTTTTGAAAGATAAAATTGGATTATAACAAATTAGATACGTAATAACAATACAAAATATATTAATAATTTTTTACATATATATGGTGTAATCTAAGATAACCAAATATCAAAAATAGAAAATACCACCAAATAAAATCGAACAAAGGAACACAAGATTTAACATGGTTTGCCAACCTGTATGAATGAAGACATAGTTTTTATTAATTCCAAATCAATGTGCCATGTACAATAAAATCCTACAAATCTCACGAGAAAACCCAACTATTAATTTATTGCTCGATGCAAAATATATATATATATATATATAATCAACTTCATTAATTCAGTGCTCGACATAGAAAATATATATAATACAATATAATTATTTTAAGACCATATGCATAATAGAGATCAATTATTATGCCCAATAAAAATAATAAAAGTAATAATACAATAGAAACTCTACCTCCTATTATATTGAAGCATCTTCCTTTAAGATGAATGAAAAATAAAATTGAATTATAACAAAATAAAAAAATATAAATATATTAATCATTTCAACATATATATGCTGTAACTTAACCAAATATCAAAAATAAGAAATACCCACAAAGAAAATTGAATAAAGGAATCTAAAAGTTGATGTGGTTTGATGATGTGTCTACCTCCATAAACAAATATCAAAGTTATATTAATTTTAACTTAGTATGTCAAGTACACTAAAGTCTAACAAATCTCACAAGAACACCCATTGTATATAATCTCCTTCGATGAATCTCATACACAACTAGTTCAAAACTTTTCAGAACAATAAAAATCTACAAGGAAATATCAAAACATGAGAGGATGAGTTTGGGACCAAAAAGGTGTTGCACGTTCGCACTGTGCAACCTAAAGTAACTACCTTGCATTGGGGTAGGATAGACAAAAAAAGCTGTCTTTAGGTAGTAGTTGCATTAGGATGCAACCTCCTTACACCCTTTATGCCCCAATGTAAGTCGGGTTTTGGGAATGTGTTGGAGCGCATGCTTGTTGTGCGCTCACATAGCACCTAGGCCTGTGTGCACTAGCTATATGGACTAGTGTATAACATCTTGCCCATACCCATCGGGGCATGCTACAATGCACCATCGAACAATTTCTTTGTCTACAACACTTAAATTTCAAGACATATTTTATAAATCTCCACTTTAATTTAAAACTCTTGGTTCATAATCTTCATCTTTCCCAAAGAGCAATCATTTGAATCTACAAATGTGCATCAAAGCTAAGTAATGCTTGAATTTGATCTTTGGAATGGCCTTCATCAATATATCTATTGGATTGGCCTTATCCTTAACCTTATCAACCAAGATGACATCTTGAGATACCATATCTAGGACAAAATGATATCTAACATCAATGTGTTTTGTTCTCTAATGAAATGCTTGATTCTTGACATGTGTATAGCATTACAATTATTAGAAGACTATAATATTATCAGAACTCATACCACATCATCAACTATTTCCTTTAGCTAAATGCCTTTTTTTACACTTTCAACCACGTACTCAACCTCTATCATAGACGCCACAACTAAAGATTATAAAATTGTTTTCCACCTAATTGTACAACCTAAAACACAAATCAATAAAGTCCATCATAGACCTTCTACAATCCAAATTTCTAACATAGTCTACATCTACTTAGCTAACAAGTCTAACTATCAAGTTTAGTTGGTTGGGCATCAAACTTTCATATGCAAAACCTTTCAAATGCCTCATAACCTATTTCACTACTTATCAATGTGCCTACGTCGACTTGTGCATATATCTACTCACAAGATTAACATGTGGCATATCTCCCGAGTGTACATCATGGCATATGTCAGACTACCAACTGTACTAGTATATGGCACATTGAACGTGTGATCCACCTCTTCCTCAATACTTAATGATAGCTCTACTGAGAGCTTGAACTGAGTTGTAAGTGGCATATTAATCAGCATGGACTTATTTTTCCAAAAATGCTTTAGTACTTTTTTAATGTATTTCTATTGTGAGTAGTTCAACAAACTTTTCATGTCTGTCTTGAATAATATCTATACTTTGTATCCTCTTTATTCCATCTAAATCCTTCATCTCAAACTCCTTACTCAACTAAGCTTTTAACAAGTTAATTTCAAATAGGTTTCGAGAGGCAACCAACATGTCATCCTCATAAAGAAGCAAACAAATGAAAAGACTATTACTATACTTTTTGTTATAAACACAATTATAATAAATACTTCTATTATACCCAATTTTGCTAATAAAAACATCAAATCTTTATATTACTACTTAAGATATCACTTCAAGTCCTACAATGACCACTACAGAAGGTAAGCCTAATATTACAATGAATACCTTTGGTTAACTTATGTAATATCTACTCCTCCAACTTGCTACGAAAGAATGCCATTTGGGCATCCATATGCTCAAACTCGATTTCAAATAAAGCTACCATAGCAAACAACATGCAAATGAAAATGCACTTCACCATTAGGAAAAACACTTTGTAAAAGTTAATTCTCTCTATCTGCATAAAAACCTTCACCACTTGTAGTAGCATTTAATGCTAGGTAGTAACCCATACATTCCCAATCATTTTTTGGTAGAACAGGATAGTCACACTTTTTAAGACTAGACCAAAAGCTGGCAACTCTGGCTACAATAAAGCGAACCCAATAAAGGTCCCAAAGAAATAGTCTACCTTGCCCTTTTCATAAATAGGACTCAGTCAAGGGAAAGAGGAAGACAATGGTAAATTCCCAAAAGAAAACCTTGTAAAACCCAAAAATCTATCCCAAAAAAGTGCGCACTTCATTTCTTTCTGCAACCTAGCTAAATTTCTTATCGTTTTTCTTTGCTTTAGTAATTGACTTAAGCATTAGAAGTTCCTAGCTAAGGGCTACCTCGACAAGTCTAATAGCACTTTTGTTGTGGTTGCAAGTTCAACCTCCATACCTCCAGTTGAGCTAAAGTTCAAGCTCATAATCCTACTATCCTCTACTCTCTATCTTTCTCAATAAGCAACTAGAAATTTACCATATTATTTTGGCATTGACTGTACAAACAAAAATTATGACTTGCTTGAATAGCCCTGTTAACATAACAATGAAAAACCTAAACCCTTATACCCAAAATATGGGCCTTACCCGCCATGGCATCACCATGGTCTTGGGAAGACATATGGGGAGTGACTCTAAACTTCTAGATTGTGAGACACATGAAAGCTAGCCTAATAATGGCACCACTATTGGAAACACATATAGATGATAGGAGATAACTCAATCTCAATACCTTTACCTTGGATATCAAATTTTAGTACATAGCTCTAACTACCAAGGTAATAACCTAGCACTCCCTAGTTGTCATTGTTGACATAGCTAATCACTCCATAAAAGGGATCCTAATAGACATAACTAGCTCTGTTAGCATCATTTTTGAAACCACCCTTCAGCTAATGGCCATCGAGGAACTATAACTCTTTAATGTCAACACACTATTGATGGACTTTGGTAGTACAAACCTCTTCTTAATTAGCCACATTACACTCTCAACTTCCATAAACAAAGAGTTGTTAAAGAAAACAAGGGTGACATAATAGATGGCCATCAACATGATATTATCATACAATACTATCTTTGGTGCTCTCGCTCTCAATAGCTTTCAAATCATCATTTCCATGTTTCACCATCAAATCAAGTTCCCAACCTTGTACGAAGACTGATAGATTTGTTGTGATAAGGAAGAAGCCTTGTAGTATTACATACTTTCCTTTGTAACAAAATTGCCCTCAATCCATGCAACTACAGCTACGACACAAATGGACATACCTATGCTTGATGTACCAAATGACCATAAGAAGAAGGGATTTGAAGATACTTACCTTTAATCGGTAGAGGACTATAAGTACATAGAGCTAGAACCTAAAAATCCATACAAAGTTACTAAGATTAGCACTTAACTCCCAATAGGCATCAATTATCAACCAATACATTTCTTATGTGGAAATAAGAATGTCTTTGTATGGATAGCTTTTGACCTACAAGGCATTGACTATTGGAATAGTACCCCTAAGCTAATTAGATTGGACTTGTAATTTATTTCCTTGTAAAATAATATTGATTGAATGATATTTTTCATATGGTAATCTTTATCTTATGCTCATTATTACTTCATTGGCATTTGGATGAGGCCTTTATATCAAATAAGACTACGGGACTAGGTCATTCACTAAGTGGTGATCTGAAATAAGTTTTACACAGTCATGTTCATGAATCTTGTAAGGCGTAAGATCTTACACGATAAAACATCTAAGATCCAAACAGACTTGCACCAGTGATGCATAAATCTAAGGGTTGGGTATTGCTCTATTCCATGAGCAATAACATATAAGGTATAGATGCATGTTAGTGGGTACTTGTTAGAGAATAAGGTACTGAAGGCCTGCTTGGAGAATCCACTAGAAAGTTGTAGTGACAAATTCCCCAGCTTACTCTAGTGTACATAATTAGTCCTTTGACTTGAGAATCTATGGTAACCTTGCATTTAGATCTTCATGCTTAAACTCCTCCTTGGTCACCTAGTGGACCATTTGGGTGGTGATTGGAAATGAGCTACTTAGACATAGAGGTTTGTAAGATCCAAGATGGGATCCGACTCTTCATCTTTATGAAGGGCAAGTGCATCTCCTATGTATTCTATAATAATCTATTCTAAGAAATTCTTGTACAAGGTAGTATGACAATTTGAATAAAAAGTTTTCCAAGGATGAGGTCATAAAGTGAAATTGAATATTAAGAATAGATACATAGTATTAAGGCTATTAAGGAGCTAGCAAATGTCATACCCTAAGCATTTTTCTAGAGATAGGAGACAAAAGGACCATATTTGCATGGTACATGTGGAGCTAGAATAGTTTTTCAAAAACATTCATTTCAGCTAATTAGTTGGGCTCCATGGGCTTTAGATTGAACATCAACCATGGAGATTAGGTACTCTTCAATTAATGGTGATTAATTGAATTGAGTCGATTAATTTAAAGGAGTTTAAACTAAAATGAATATTTGATATTCAAAATTCATAAAGAATTATGAATCCATGTCCAATGAAAGGTATAATCTAACGGGTCACACACAAAAGCTAATTGCATTTCCTACATGATGAAGAAATTTTCTAAGAGTTGGAAAATTACTCCTTTAGGACTAATTTTGAGGTTGGCAAAATTGAGGTAATTTTTGGCTTGATTAATTTAATTATTAAATTGATCAACTAATTTAAGGAGTTAAATTAGACCAATAATTAAGGAGTTAATTATTTGGTGCCATATGACCATCAATTAGTCAAGTTATCTTAAAGAGTTAAGTTAATTGACTTACGGTTAAGTCAAAAGATAATTAATTAAATTAAAGTGTTCAATGTAATTAATGAGAAAATATATTTTGGAGGAAAAATTCAAAAAAATGGGTATTTGGTGTGGCATTTTAATTAATTTGAAATTAGATTCCAAATGAAAATGAAATGCGCACAAAATTCAAATTTACATTTCAATTGCAACTTGCCAACTTGCAAGACAAGTTGGTGGTCCCCCCTTGAGGAGATGACATCACATCATCCTCATTTTATATATAGATATAGAGGGAGAGAGAGGTGGCCACATGCTCACACTGTGAAGAATTAGATTTCTCACATTTTCCCTCCAAATCTCAAGTGTTGCCTCATGTGTTGAAGCTTCACTTTCTTTCTTCTTCTCCTTCCTCAAATCAAGCATTAATCTCTCAAAATATCCTTCTTGTTTTCCATCTGACATTAAAGAGATGAGGATCAAGCATTGGTGTGAGGATCATTTTATTAGAGGCAAGATAATTGGATTGCCAGCCTTTGGAGATCCATTATCAGGGCAGTCCACTTGGCAAAATTTTTCAAGCACTTCCATGTGGCTTTTTGAGCTGAAATGTTTTGTAGTAGATTCATAAAGGGGTTGAAAAGGCTCTGTAAAATTTTTGGAGGAGTTTGAATCAGACAAAAGTTGCTCCAAATCCACTGCAATGCTATGTGACAGTTTCTAGATTGAAAAAGTGTTCTTCATCTCTTATTTGTTTTTAAGAAAATCAAGGTAATTATCCTTCCAAATCTAAATCAATAGCATGTCTAGATCCTTGTATCATGTATATACTAGTTAATTTTAGTTTTAATTATTGGATTCTATTGCTACATGTGCCTTCAAGTGCTATCGGAGCCAAATTTATGCTTTGATTTAGATTTTTGATTGTTTTATTCATGTGATGGACCGATCAAAATCACCAAATTCTCAATTTATATGATGGATTGAAGTGTTTGAATGATGTTGTGTGTGGCTCCTTGATTGATGAATTGAAAGCATGCTAAAATGTGTTTTAAGTGTTAATTCATATGATTAGTATGTTTACTTCATTACATCTAATGTTGAGTGTTGATTTGGCATTAGTTGATGTTATATGTTGATATAGAATGTTTTTAATGCCCTAAAAGAGTTTTGGTCATTTTTGGATCTAATTGGATTGGATTTAATTGGAGATTTTTGAAGAATGTGATTCTCACTTAAACTTGATTTAAAGCATGTTTGAGTGCTTGAAATTTTAATTTTGAAAGGTGTTTTAGATCTAAAATTTCATCTATAATGTGTGATTTTATGTTTTGAAAGTATCCAAAAATTATTGGTGTACAAAAGTTGAGCAAAAAATGGCTTGACTTAATCCCAACTCCAAAATAAGGTGCAATAGCACACTGACAGGGCAGTGGGTGCACTTGTTGCCTTGCCATGTGCACACCCTAGCAGTAGTGACCAATTTTGGTTGGGATGAGTTTTGAGCCTATTTTTATGTTCTTTAAGTGACCAAAATTGATTCAAATCACACTTGATAGGTGCACAAATTTTGTGTAAGTTCTCAAAAATATGTTTGGCATATTTGATTGCTTTTAAAACCTTGTTAAAGTTAATCTTCAATTAGTGAAAAAATGTTATGAGATAAGCATTTAATGAGATAAGCATTTAATTGTTGGAATTGAATGTCAATTATAGATTTATTTATTGTTCATTTGATTGTTGAATAGATGATGAATGAATGGACGATCATAAACCTTTAATATTGATTTTATTGATTTCAAATTGTTGAAATGGGTTGTATTCAATTGGGGCTTGCATACCTCTTAATTTCTACCTTGTAAATGTTATGAGAGTATAATTACTTAGAGTGAGAATTTATTTCTCATGTAAATGTTTCATAAAGCAAAGAGGACCATTAGAGGCATGGAGACTTTTGAAGACCCATGAATGTATGGGATACACTCATATAATAGCTAGATTTAATCAATCCACTTAAAATCAACTAAGTGGTGCACCTATGGCTCTAAGTGCACTAGTTGGTTAAGCTCATTGTCATCTTACCCTAGAGCATGCTAAGCGCATTTACTTATTTATGCTTTTCATATTCTATTGATGTATGAGATGCATGGATAAAATATAGAAAACCTAAATAAAAAGATAATATTGATGTGATCTTTGCAAGCAAAAGCCCTTTGCTTAGAATGTCTAAGTATTTTCAAATATTAAGTCAAATGGATATAAATTAAAATTTTTTTAATTAATATGTACCTTCTACTAGTAGTATATGGCATGATGATGCTACCATCTTTCTGTGATATACGTTCAGTAACGGGGGTCACACTTAGATGGAAATCTGTGACCATCTATTTAGCATATGATACACCTTTTGATGTGAGAATGTCCATGTTATTCATTGGGTCAAAGGGGATGTTGTGGTGCCCATCTCGAATCAAAATTTGATTAGTGGATTTAACTTAACACTAAGCAATGTAGAGTTCATCCTTATAGGGGATCTACATGAAAAGATGAGGCAAAATATGTCAAGAGTTGCATGAAATGCAATTAGAAGAACTTTCTTACCTTTGGATTGTTTATGGATATACATTCGGTCACAGGGGTCTACTTACAAGTCGTTAGAGTCTTGATTTTCACTAGGAAATATGATTTTCTAAATTCTTCTAGGGGGTGAAGGATTTGATAAAATAGTGAGACAAAAACATGCTTGAAAGACCATGACATGTTTTCAATATCAATATTCAATCACATGCTTATATTGTCTTTTTTGCCTTTGAGGATTTATGAAATCTCAAGAATGGCTTAAACAACCACTCAACGTTATTTTGGAAACTAGTAAACCAATCGGGCTTAACTTCCACGATGGATTTAACCTCAAAAATCATTCTAGATTCCTAAAAGCGAATACATATCCTATATCAAGGTGCTTCTAATCCCATAGGGATTATAGTAGATCAAGAGACAAGTGAAAAGTTCACAAATTAAGTTTAAGATTGTCCTATCCTAAAGTTTCATAATAGCATCTACAAACTATAAAAATTTCAAGAACACATGAATAGTTCCTTGGTTAAAGTTTACAAAAGCTATAAAGCAAACAAGGCATGAGAAGTTCCTGTTGTCAAAGGAGATTTTTCAAACTATGATGGATGTAAAGTCGTGTCATTGACTATGGTCTAAAGATGATTAGGCCTCGAAAAGCTTTTTCAACTTAGATGTAGTAATGGATAATGATATCTATGAGGATTTAATCCTTACATTCTCATTGAGTTTTATTGATCAAAGTATTGATATAGAGGGAGACTACCATAATAAGGACAAACTTTTGACACTTGTTTCCTTCTCCAAGTCTATGGCCTTAGAGGTGCTAGAAATGGAGGTAAAAGGAAGAAAAGTTCTTCCTCCAAGGGATAACAACTACTAAAGGCATCTGGATGAGTCAAGAAGATTATAGAGGAAATAGTCAATACTACTTGTTTCTACTTTGGCGAGATAGGCCATTAAAAGCGGTATTGCAAGGAATACCTTGCAACCATTGAGAAAGGTATGTATTTTATTGAAGGGCATTTAGGATAAATTCTTCCTCATAGCTATATGATATTTCATCTGGTTCTTTTCTTTGTAAGTTGTTACAAAGAATAGAAAGAAAACAAAAACTAAGTGATAGGGATATGATCCAATGCCTTAGCTAAGGAGCAAGAGTTGTGGCCAAAGATAAAGGCATATAATAATTTAGACTTAGCGAATTCCATAATTGTATTGAACCCTTGTTATTATGTACCATATATTGTTGAAAATATTATTTCAATTCCCATTTTTGGATAGTGAAGGATTTGATCCTTCTATATATAATAAGAGATTGAAGGCATTAAAGAATAGGTTCTTTAGTTGCTTATGGTACACTTAACAAAGGATTATGCATATTATATTCTCAACCATCACTAATACACCTTCAACAAAGTAAGAAAATTAGATAACCAAAAAGATGCCATTTTGACATATTTCTAAAAATAAAATGATTAAGTTAGAAGCTCTCAAAGTACTAAATGTTAGTGGCATTGAGGATCTTTCTACTTGTGAATTTTGTTTAAAGAGAAAAATGACCAAGTCTCTTTTTATGAGATAATCAGAATGTACTACTAATCCTTTGGATTTGAACCATACGGATGTAAATGGCCTACTAAGAGTTAGTGTGAAAGGCACTTAGTATTAAACCTATTTGATCAAATCAAATGGGTGAATACTCGAATTCTAAGATTATCTAAGAGAGAATGAGATTCTCTCTTAATGGACTCCACTAGCACACCCCAACATAATGGAGTAGCAGCAAGGAGAACTTGTATCTTGTTAGACATGGTACGTTCCATGATGAGCTTCTCCAAAGTGCCAATATCGTTTTTGGGATTCACCATATAAATGGTGGTGAAGCTACTAAGTGTTGTACTATCAAAGTTGGTTCCATAGACGTTGCATGAGATATGGTATGGCACAACGCCTTATTACCATTATCTAATGGTTTGGTGGTCTCTTGCCTACGTGAGATGATTAGTGGAAGACAAGTTAGATAGTAGATCCACCTTATGCAAGTTTGTGGGATACCCAAGAGAGTCTTTGGATTATTATTTCTATTATCTCTCAAAACAAAAGGTGTTTTGTTTCAAGAAATGCCACCTTTTTGGAAAAGGAATTTTCTATTAGATAGAAAAGCGTTGTTCTTGAACTTGATGAAGTTCAAGATAATCATCAAATCCCACAAGAAATAAAATAAATAAATATCAAAGAACCTTACACATAACCTTTGAGAAGGTCAAATCGGGTCAAGAAGCAACCCGAAAGGTTTGAATTCTTTCATAAGATTGGCCAATCGGATAGCTATTCGAAGACCTATGAGAAAGCTATGTTGGACATAGATTCAGGACATTGGCTTGACACCATGAGATTAAAAAAAAACTCATGCACTCTAATAAAGTATGAACATTGATAGATCCACCAAAGGGAATAGTTTTTATTGATTGCAAGTGGATCTATAAGCGAAAGCTAAGAGTCGAAGGAAAGATAATGACCTTTAAAGTACAACTAGTGACAAGAGGTTACACTCTAAAACCTGGTATTGACTTTGAGGAAACCTTTGTACCGATCAAAATACCTAAGTTTATTCAAATTTTACTTGCCATAGCCACATATTATGACCATGAGATATAACAAATGGATGTGAAAACCACTTTCCTTAATGGAAACATTGAAGAAAAAATCTATATGGAGCAACCATAAGATTTTACATCTAAAGAGAGTGAGCAAATAGTTTGCAAACTCAAGAGGTCCATTTGTGGACTCAAACAAGCATTCTGAAATTGGAACATACATTTTGATTAGAAAGTTAAATCGTTTGGCTTTATCAAAAATGTTTGTGAACGTTGTGTGTACAAAAAAGACTAATAGGAGCAGTTTACAGTTTATTATGCTTTAAGTCGATGATAACTTTTTCATTGAGAATAAGAGAGAAATGTTAGAGTGTAATAAAGTAAGGTTATCTACACAATTTTTCATAAAGAATTTGGAAGAAGCATCATACGTATTAAGAATATGTATCTATAGGGATGGATCGAGAAGAATACTAGAGCTTTCATAAACCCCTTACATTGACAAGATACTAAAAAGGTTTAGTATAAAAAAATCCAAGAAAGGATTTCTCCCAATAGGACACGGTCTTCGTTTTTCCAAGTTTGTGGCCCCTAAGATTGATAACAAGATATAGAATATTCCACATACCTTATGCGTTCACTATAAAGAGCATGTTGTATGCTGTTCAATATACAAAATTAGATTTGGCACATACTCTACGTGTTATGAGTCATTTCCAATCCAATCCCAATTAATATCACTAGATGGTCATTAAAATAATCCTTAAGTACATGAGAAGGACTAAAGACTTGTTTTTGGTATTCGGCAATGGAGAATTAAAACTCAAGGGGTTTTCGAATTCTAGTTTCCAATCTAATGTAGAAGACCTAAAATCCACTTCTGAATTTGTATTTTACCTTAATGGTGGCATGGTGAGTTGGAAGAGTTCCAAACTAGACACCATGGTCTAGATAACTACTGAGGTGAAATAATTTGTGGTTTTGGAAACCACAAAGGAAGGTGTTTGGATAGAAACTTCATCCAAGAGTTGGATGTAGTACCTAGCGTGCATAAGCCTATGATTATTTATGTAAGATAATTTAGGAAATTGAGCTAAGATCTCATAAGTGATCCAAATACAGCAAAAGCATTATCACTTGATATATGATATCAACTAATAGAGACGACAATAGAGTGGATAAAGTTGTCTCAGAAGAGAATATAGCAGAACCACTGTCTAAACCCTTAAAAGCGAACAATCTTTGAAGGATAACTTGAGAAAATGGGCCTGAAGACTATGGGGATTGGATTTAAGGCAAGTGGGAGATTGTTGGAATAATACCCCATCAGCCAATTAAATTGGCTTAGTAATATATTTCCTTATAAGACAATCTTGATTGAATGATATTCTTTATATTGCCATCTTTATCTTATACTCATTATTACTTCACTAGCATTTAGATGAAACCTTTAGATCACACAAGACTACGGGACTTCCATGGAAAGACTGTATTTGCATGGTATGTGTAGAGTTATAATGGTTCTCCAAAAATATTTATTTCAGCCAATTAGTTGGGCCCGATGGGCTTGAAGTTGGACATCGATCACGGAGATTGGGTACTCTTCAATTAAAAGAGATTAATTAAATTGAGTCGATTAGTTTAAAGGAGTTTAAACTAAAAAGAATATATGATATTCAAAAGTCCCAAGGCGTTGTAAGCCCATTTCAATGAATGGTAAAATCTAATGGGTCACATACAAAAGCCAATTGCATTCCTACATGATGAAGGAATTTTCTAATAGTTAGAAAGTCACTCTTTGTGGATCAATTTTGAGGTTGGAGAAAATTGAGGTCATTTTTGGCTTGATCAATTTAATTGTTAAGCTGGTCAACTAATTTAAGGAGTTAGATTAAACCAATAATTAAAAAATTAATTATTTGGTGCCACACGATCATCAATTAGTCAGGTTAGCTTAAAAAGTTAAGTTAACTATGACTAGTTTAAAGAGTTAACCTAATTGACTTAAAAGTTAAGTCAAAAGATAATTAATTAAACTAAATTGTTTAATTTAATTAATGAGAGGAATCTATTTTGGAGGAAAAATTCAAATGAAAGGCTCATTTACTATGGAATTTTAATTAATTTGAAGTTAGATTCCAAATAAAATTGAAATGTACACAAAATTCAAATTCATATTTGAATTATAACTTGCCAACTTGCAAGGCAAGTTGGTGGTCCCCCTTGAGGAAGGTGTGATGCCACGTTGGCATCACACTATCCTCACTTTATATATAAATATAGAGGGAGAGATAGGTGGCCACTCGTGCTCCATGTTAAATTCTCTCATATTTTTCCTCCAAATCTCAAGTGTTGCCTTATATGTTGAAGTTTCACTTTCTTTTTTCTTCTCCTAAATCAAATCAAGCTTTCATCTCTACAAATCTCCTTCTTGTATTCGAAATGACATTAAGGAGATTAGGATCTAGCATTGGTGTGTGGATCATATTGTTAGAGGAAAAATAATTGGATTGCTAGCCTTTGGAGATCCACTATCAGGGCAATTTGTTTGGTGATTTTATTCTGGTGCTTCCCTATGACTTTTTGAGCTGAATTTTTTATAGTAGCTTCATCAGAGATTTGAGAAAATGATGTAATCTTTTGAAATTTTTGGAGAAGTTTGGATCAGGAAAAAATTGCATCCAATCGGTGTGCTATTGTGTGATGGTTTTTGGATTGAAGAAGTGTTCTTCATAATTTCCTTGTTTTTGAGCAAATCAATGTAACTTTTCTTCCAAATCTAAATTAATAGCATGTTTAGATCCTTGTTAGCATGTGTGGCCTAGTTTATTTTGAGTTTTATTATTATATCCTAGTGTTATATGTGCCTTCATTGACCCCAATGTCATCATCCATAGGCTCAATGTCGACTTATCTTTTAGGTTAGTCAAGTAGAAAAAGAAGGCTTTCTATGACAAAAGAGACAAAATAATAGAGAGAAAGATCAAAACGCTTTTAGATGTAGGGTATGTAGTGGAAATACAATTCACAGAATGGTTTTGTAATGTGGTATTAGTCCCAAGTAAGAGGACAAATGGTACTTGTGTAAGGACTTCACCAACCATAAGAAAGCCTGGGCAAAGGACCCATATTCTTTTCCATGGATAGACCTCTTAGTCGACTTAACAGCGCGCTTTACTTTGTGAGTATGATAGATATATTCTGAGGCTACTACTAAATATCTATGGCTTTGGAAAACTGGAACATAACTTCTTTCATGTATAAAATGGAGTCTACTGTTTCCTTGTGATGCCATCCAGCCTAAAAAACATGGGAGCCACATATTGGAGGCTAATTTATCAAATGTTTGGTGCACAGACTGGCCATTCCATGAAAGTATACGTCAATGACATGATAGTTAAAAGTACTTAAGTGCTTAACTACCTCTAAGACCTTCAAAACACATTCTCTATCCTCATATAGCAAGGGGAGAAACTAAACCCGTTTAAGTGCATGCTTGACATTTGGGATGGTAAGTTCCTTGGTTACATAGTAAGATAGAGGGGTCCCAAAGCAAATCCGTAAAAGATTTAAGCATTACAAGATATTTCTACCCTTAAAACCATCCAGGAAATATAAAGCCTAGTTGGCAAAATTGTCATCCTCAACTATTTCATCTTAAGACTAGCTCACAAAAACTTGTTATTCTTCAAGATATTATTCAATAAGAAGAATTTCAAATGGGCATTATCCCCTTCTAAAAATAGACAAGCATTTCTAAAAGAAAACAAACTAATATAATTAATAACTGCATTCACCCTCTTCCGAGGGAGTTTGCTCTCATAGGTCAAATAGGTATTGTTGAAAACTTGATTGAAGCTTTGGTAGAAACTGCAAGCCTCAACAGCCAATGCCTCACCCTTTAACATAAGTAATTCTTATCGGAGATCCTCGACTTTTGCAGTAAGGTAAGAGTTCTCTATCATAATGTGAATATAGGCATTGGAGATCAGGTGGGCATTTAGCTCGACAATCAGTTTCTCTATTTAAGATTGGAGCGAAGTAGATTCAACAATACTCTGATGGAGCACATTAGTGTTAAAACCTTCTAATTCCTTGTTGGTGCAGATCCAATTATTCTTGTCCTGCATTGCTACCATTAAGCGATGGTGTATGGCATAAGTCAACTGGGCATAATACATAGGCAAAGAACCCCCATGCATAAATATGGGAAATAAGCCAAAAAAGTTTAAAAGTGTAAGGAATTATCATATTATGATAGTAGGCAAATCTTTAGATAGATTTAGAGCTTGGTATGTGCATTATCTTCTCGACATGTCAATAGAATAACTGAGCATTGAAAATCTCCTAATTAACCTTACACAGGAGGATCTTCTCAAGCATACTTTTCTTATTGATAATTATGAAAAAGTAAGGTTTCGAGAGAGCAATAAGGTTTACCCTATTTGACGGTTCATAAAGGCTATCTTCTCATCAGGTCGATGAATGCGCATAGGTCAATAGGCTCTGGTAGAATTTCACACAACTTTACCCTATGTAACTATTATGTCATGAACTTTCACTTGCTGCCACTTTGATGCTAAGGAAGAAGTATCCTCATCTAATAGCCTTTTACCTTTAAACCACAATGCCGATGGAAGAGGGAAAGGACCCAAGACTCTGGGTGGATAGGGAAATCATTATAGAAAGAAGTTGGAAAGGAACTGGTAACTGGGACTAGTGGAGTTGTGCCTTTGGACTAGGCAAACATGCTGGCAAGCGGTCTCTCATGTTTAGACATGATCCTAAGCTTATAAACTAGAATAAGAAAGCCCAAAAACCATGCTAGAAGAAAAGGACGCAGGAGAAAGTAAAAAAGAATGAGATAAGGGATTTGTCTTACTAATTAATAGGAAAGATAAATTTGAAAAACTCGGGAGAAGAAGCGTGTTGAGGATGATGCTAAGCTAATAACCTAGAGCAAGTTCTAGCAAAGTAGGTAGAAGAATGGATAGGTCCCAAGGACCTATTTATAAGTCATAAGAGAGATGTTTAGCATCCATTCCAAATATCTTCAAAGGGCATGAAAGTTTTTAATGAGCTGGTGTTAATAAACAACTTTTAAAATTGCACATGTTAAAACTAAGCTACAGATTAAATGTACTTGGTGACGCTTCACATGACAATATTTTTATAGTCGAAAATAGATCAGTGCCATAGCTAAACTTGGAAGTTGGGGAAACTAATGATATGGAGAGGCCCTTGACCCCATCCTTGCCATTAGTTTTGGAACCGTTTGTAGAATGAACTTTGAAAGAATGAATTATAGGCCAACCTCTACACCTAGGGATACTGACCTAAGTTCGGGCGGTTGCATTTAATGCCAATCAGTCACCAAGACATTCGCAAGTTACTTTCTAGTAGCATAGGACAACTGCGCTCCCTAGGATAAGACTAAAATCCTGCTAACATGCCCTAAGAAAATAATCTATCATGCCCCTTTCAAAAGGTGGACCTAATTAGGAAAAAAAAGGGAGACAAAGGTAAATTCCCAAAAGAGAGCCTTATAAAACCCAAGAATCCGTCCCAAGAAAGCATGCACTTCATTTCTTTCTTTATCCTATCTAAATTCTTTACTGTCTTCCTTCACTTCAATTACTAATTTAAGCATTGAATGGACTTAATTGAAGGCCAACTCGATAAGTGTAATAGGGTTTTTGTGGTTGTAGGTTCAATTTCCATGCCTTTACCTAAGCTAAAGTCAACCTCATAATCCTATTATCGTCTACTCTTTGCCTTCCTCACCAAGCAACTAAAAATTTATCCTATCGATTTTTGCACAGTACCAAGCTAAGACTATCTTACTACTAACGCAATAAAAAATACTAAAATTTTGAATTTTGGTATTTGAATACTTGTACATAATACAAAATTGAGGTTTTGGTACTACAAACACAATTTAAAATATAAATTTTGAATTTTTGTAACATATTTATGTGCAAACAATATTTAAGCAACAAAAAATATTTAAACATAATTTACCCACTTTTATGCAAATTATGATATGAAAAATATAAAATTTGTTAACAGAGCAACTAATGTAGCACATATTTTAAATGAAGCCCATAATTAATAAAATCAAATATATGATAATTGAAACAAAGTATCAAACAACAATAATAAAGAATAAGTTCACATTATTCAAGTATGAAAATACTTACATTAGAATTTATTTTTTGTAAATTTGAATGTGGGAAATTAAGATATAATAATAAAATTTGGCAAATAATAAAACAAAACTGAATATAATATAAACTGGAATAAGACCAAAACCAAAAAATTAAGAAAACATTTTAAGCATATCAATAGAAAATACTAGAGGCCCAATTTGTGGGGGAGGGGCGGGGGAGGAACCTTAATATTTATAAATGAGGCCGAAATGAAACTCTCGAGAAGGGAGGGAGGGTGGAAGAACCTTAATATCTATAAATGGGGGCGAAATGAAACTCTTGTTACTTGAGTAATAAGATAATGACAGATGATTAGAGGTGTTAAAATTAAATTCAATTCGATGACCCAATAATGACCTATTTGAAAAAAATCAAGTTTGGGTTTGGAGTTTTTAAGTTTGGGTCAAATTAAGTCAAACCCGAAAATGACTAAAGAAAAAAAATAAGGTTGGATTAGTTTTAGATCAACTCGCATAACCCGAAAAAAAAGGGTGATCCAATAACCCAATAAACCTAACCCAATTTAACCCAATTCGACCCATTTGAAAATTTCAACTAATTAAAATAAAATATAAATAATATATATTCAAAAATCTAAATTTTAAAAATTTAATTATAATTTACAAATTATAATAACATTATTAAAAAATAAATAATAATACTTTTATTCTTTAAATTCAAAGACAATTGATTAAATCACCAAACACAACCCTCACATCTCCCATTCCAAAAAAACAGAGAAACCCCAGCCTTCTTTGTCGCCATGCGATGGGTAAATACCAAACATAACCCTCCTCATTTCCTGCTAAAAAAAAAGAGAAACCCTAGCCTCCTCGGTCATTGTGTGCTCCCATTATACTACTGTCATCTATCGTGTGTCCCCTTAATTATTATGCCAAATTTTACTCAATTATGATTTTGAAATTTATAAATATAAAAAATAAAATAAATAGATTAGGTTAGGTTGAGTCAGGTTTATCAGGTTATTGAGTGACCTGATTAAAAATCAAGTCTACCCGAACTCGATACGAAATTTTTATAGGTCAGATTATGATCGACCATTTTAGATTTAACATCGAGTTGGGTTGCGTTTAAATTTGATATTTTAATGTTATATCCCTACTTCAACCAAATTCGAACCCACTCAATCAACACGAATTGACATCCCTGCGGATGTTGAATTTAAAGAGAGCAATACGTAGTGGGTTGGAAAAAGTGTAAATATTTTCAACATATTTTGCAGAGTTTAAAATTGAAGTAAAGGGTTTTTTTTTTTTTTTTTTTTT
>JACGDI010005515.1:607823-651259 GCA_014898725.1 Jacaranda copaia
ATAGGCCCAACTTGGAGAGCATTTGCTGAAAAGATGAGATAGATGGATTTTTGGTGAAGATATCGATGAGCTAGAGGCTGGAAGATATTTGTTGTGGTTGTATGAAGCCAAGTTTGAATTGATCACGAACTAGGTGGCAATCAATGTCAAAATGATTGGTTCTTTCATGAAACACCGGGTTTTTGGTTATGTGGACAGCTACTTTGTTATTGCATAATAATGGAATGAGACAAGTGATTGAAATGTTGAAGTCTCTAAGTAGATAGGAAATCCATTAAAGCTCACAGATGGTGGAAGCCATGTTTCTATATTTGGCTTCAGCTAACAACCGAGAAATGGCAGCATGTTTTTTTGTTTTCCAAGATATGAGGAAACTATTCAGGAATATGCAATAACTAATGATAGAGCGTCTAGTGGAAGTACAAGCTACCAAATCTACATCATAGTATGCTGCCAATTGAATCAAGTTATGTACTACAAAGAAAAGTTCTTTTGATCGACATCCTTTTAGATACCAGAAAACATAGATAGCTATTTTCAAGTGTTAAGCTGTATGGGCATTCATGTATTAGCTCAGCTACTAGATCGCATAGGTGATGTCTTGTCTAGTTAAGTTGAGATATAGTAACCACCTAACCATTCGTCTATAGCGAGTTGGCTCATTGCATGGAAGTTTTGCTTCTATAAGCTTGAGGTTCTTTGGAAAAGATGTGCCAATAGGTTTTGCTACCATTAATCTAATGTTTTCTAATATGTCCAAGATGTGCTGTCTTTGGTTTAGATATGTGCCATTAGCTGATTTTACAATGGTGCAAAGGTAGTGATCATGTGAAGACTGTTGAAAGCCATGGTGTAGTAAGTAAGTTGTGAGCTCAATGTTTCATTGTCGTGAGACTTACTTCAACCCATAAAGGGATCTTAGTAATCTACACACTTGCCTAGGTTTTGCTGTGGTGTATCTTTTAGGAGGAACCCTGTACATCTCCTTATTAATATGCCCATGAAAGAAGGCATTGTTTATATCCAATTGATGCATAAACTAGGATTTCATTGTAGCCAAAGCTAAGAAGAGTTTTACCATAACTAATTCACAACTGGTGAGAAATTGTCAGTGTAATCAACTCTAGCTTTCTAATTATAACTTTGCCTACAAGTTGTGCCTTGTATCATTCGACAGTACCATCTAGCTTATGCTACACTTTGTATACCCACTTTGATCTTATAGCCCTCTTTCCCTCAAGAAGATAAGTGAACTCCCATGTTTTATTTGCTACAAGAGCCCTCATCAATTCTTACATAGCTGATATCCATTCAGCTTTAGTGCTTGCTTGTCTATAGGAATTAGGTTCCTCTAAGAAGAAACATTTGCCAAAATGGTAACATATGCATGGGATAGATTATTGCTACAAGAGTACAAACATGTAGAGAAAGTGTGAAGAGAGGACCTTGCAAAGTTAGATTTAATACCTTCATTAGAACTAGTCATAGAAATAGGATCATATGTCATCAAAAGCATTAGAAACATAGTCATTAAGCTATGTAGGTTTTCTTCTTTGTCTAGGGTTGATTCTCAAGTTGTTTTGAGGATGATTTTGGTTTATATCAGTAAGGTTTTGATTAGAATGTTGAGTATGGGTAGGAGGAGGATTTTGATGGTTGATATAGGTATGAGGTATACACTTTTAATCTTTAGAAAGATTTTCAGACATTATAGGAATAGGTATGGGAGTTTAAGATGCTTGGTCAATTTCCTTTTGAAGAAAAGGGAATTGATCTTCATGAAAAATAACATCTTTAGAGGAATATACTCGATGATTATCTATGTCATATATTTTGAATGCTTTTTGCCCTATATTGAATCCAAGGAAGACACATCTAAAGGCATGAGGGGCAAACTTATCTTTATTTAGGGAAGTATTTATGGCAAAACACAATGATCCAAAAACTCTCAAGGAGGTGTAATCAGGGTTTTTATTGTAGAACTTCTCAAAAGGTGATTTCTACCCTAAAGTAGGAGTGGGAAGTTTATTAATAATGTGTGTGGCCACAAAGATGGAGTCTCCCCAAAACTTTATTGGCAGACCAAATTGTATCATAAGGAATCTAGCAATTTCAAGGAGATGCCTATGTTTTCTCTCCACTATACCATTCTGTTGAGGAGAGTATGGGCAAGTTGTTTGACGAGTGAACCCTAGATGTTTGAAAAGATTAGAGGTTTAGCTATTGACAAACTTAGTTCCAGTATTTGTCCTCATATTCATAACATTGGCTTGAAACCAATTTTTAACCATTTGAAGAAATTATGATAGAAAAAAGTATGTTTGTTGCTTGTTTTGCATGAGAAAGGTCCACAGGGTTCTAGTAAAATCATCCACAATGGTTAAGATATAGTGTGCTCTAGTTATGAATGGCTTTTTGTAGGGTCCCTAAAGGTCTAAGTGAATCAGCTGAAAGGGTTTCTTTGTGTTACTGTCGCTTATAGGGACGGGAAGTCAAGTCTGTTTTCAGAGAGGACGGACAGTACAAGGAGCATGGAAATTAGTATTTTTATTCACAATTTTAAGAATATGTTTACGTAAATTAATAGAGGTATGGCCTAACCTATTATGCCAAAGAGCAAGACTGGAATTTAAAGCATTGCTTACAAGGTGAGAATGCAACAGTTTAACATTGGACAAGCAAGGAGATGAAGATTTACAGTGATTCAAATTTTGAGTATCAAGGTAGCAAGATTTATCCAGGATATAGTCTCCTTATAACTTTCACAACAACCCACACCTTTTCACTCTACAGGTCCTGCAAAATAAACTAATTGGGATAGAAGGTGAATTTTAGCTGTGAATCATGAACCAATTTATTAACTGACAACAAATTAAACTTGAACTTAAGTAGGTATAAGGTGTTTCTAAGCTTTAGTTTTGAAGATAGATGAACAATTGCTGTGCTATAGACCATCTTAATGGTTCTATCTAGCAAGGATGCTTGGATTAGGTTCTTGATGGAATACACTCAACTATCCATGATTCCCTGTCCAGGAGACACCGAGCACTAAAAGCCTTTTTAATATTCAAACTTGCAAAATCTTGAGCTAAGCAAAGTTAACTTGGTTGGTTTCCACTTGCTGCTTTTCCTTCGTAACTTTGCTCATCTTTTATTGGATCAAAGCAACCAAAGCAACTGTGTAATCATTACTCTTTTGTCCCATCTTTTCACCATGTGTTTCCAAGGGAGTTTCTGCATAATTCGTTGCTTTTCTAGTATAGGAATGAGTTTTCTTTTCCTTGAATTCCTTGAACTACTTAGGATACCCATTTAGTTTGAAACAAGTGTCCTTGGTATGTCCATCTTTGCCACTATGAGTAGTGCCTATCAGATTTCTTGCTAAAATCTTTCTTTCCAAATGCTTTACTTGATGATTCCTTCTTCTGAGAGCCATTTCCTTTAGTAACTATTGCAGCACTTTCAGTGATATATGAAAAATTTAAGTTCACTTCTCTTTGTTTCTCTATGCTCAAGACTATAGAGTAGGCCTTGTTCATAGTTGGAATTGGCTCCATAACCAATATTTGATTTCTTATATGATCATATGAGTCATTCAATCCCATTAGGAACTGAATGAAGCAATTAAATGAACTTAAATCAGCCAGAGATGTTCCTGCTCCACATGTACATTCAAGTAATAGCATCAAAATAATGAATTCATCCCATAGCCTCTTTAATTTTGTATAGCATTAAACTGTGGGCATATTACCTTGATTGATTGAGCTTATTTCTCATTGAATCTGACATAACAAGGGGCCATTGCATTCTCCATACCTTTCCTCAATCTCTTCCCACAGTTGTTTAGAGGAGGTAATATATAAGAAGGCTTTGACAATATCCTTTGATATAAAGTTTAAGATCCACAAAGTTGCTATGCAATTAGCACGCATCCATTGTTCATAACTTTCCGCAGATGAATCCAAGAACCTTGGCTCCCAACGTTGTCTTCATGGCATGGCTCCAAGATAGGAAATTATTCCCAATCAATGGTGTGGTAACCAACACCATTCCTGGATGATCAGAAGATTGAAGAAATAAAGGATCACCACAGTGAAATCCTTTTGTTTCTTTTGCTCAGTTCTGCTGTATATTTGTCATGGAGTTCTCATTTATCTCTTCCATGAGAATAAAGTAATTTCACGAGAATCAACAATGAGTGTTGTGTTGTGTTGTGGAAGGCAAAAAAAGAAAAAGGGTGGAATTTAGAGCCACCTCCTGGTGGCTCTAATACCATGTTAAATCTTTGCATTTGCCATTGATTAAAAAAAGAAAGGAAAAGAAAAGAAAAGAAGCTCAAGTTGAGAAGAAAGAAACTGATGAGAGTGAGAAAAAAGGACAAAAAACTTTCTAGAAAAAAAATGGGATAATTTCTCATCAACGAGGAAAGAGCATTATTTATACAAGTGATAAAAGCCAAAAAATAAAAACTGACATCCTAACTGACTGAAACTAACAGACTAACAGATTGCAGCTACTAACTAAAGCTAAAACAAGTACAAGTGCGATAAATATATACAGGCAGCTTCTACAAGCTTCTACATACTTCTACACAAGGTTCATTCAAGAAAAAAGTATTGACTATACTCCATTATGCATACTATTTAACAAAAAAAAATTTGGGCAAGCTTGATTTAGGAAAAAGTATTGAATATACTCAATTTTAATAATAGAGATGTATTTTTCTACTAATTCTCTATTTTTTCACTCTAAGTTAATCTTGTTTGTTCCACTTTTCAATTACATTGCAATCAAGTGTAACAAGCTACAAAATGACAGCATACTATTTTGTATGAACTTATTTTCACTAAAGAAAAAAAAAAAAATTCTATTTGATAACTATAAAAACAATTCGATCGACATCGTCTGAACTTCAATTGCAGCATTAGGAATGCCATAAAACAAACAGCCTCTAAATCCTCTTCCCAAGGAACCCATAAACCAAACAGGCATGAGGACAGTAATGTGTTTCTGACTTCTTTTACATGTTCAATTATCTTCTGTTCCAAACAGTTCAAATAAGTTGTGGAATTTTTGCAACTAGATTCTTATTGTTTGCAAGTATAATAAATAATTAACTACAATTTGTTAAGTCAAAATCCAAATTCCGCTTTTCCAATCAAAGAAAAATTAGCTCTTTTTCTTTTTCTTTTTTTTCTTTTGTCCTCCTTTCTTTTTTGGTGTGTGGGGGTTTTGGTGGGGGTCGTGGGTGGGTGGAAAGAAATAATGCCGGAAATTCAAGAAGAGATTAATTTCATTAGTATTGGAGATTAATATACAAAAGAGAAAAAAGAAAAAAAATATGGGAAACTCAATTGGGACCCCAACAACTAAAATAGATAAACTTTTTTGATTGACTCCTCATATTGGTTCAAGTTTTGCTGTCTCATCTTATTGGAAACCATTGTAGAAGAGGGCCCAGAAAACTTGTGTGCTTGAGTAGTGTAAGACCTGATATTATTCTTGGCATGCTATTGCACAAGTCTCAAGGCATAATTCCATCTACAGAATCCCTGATCTTTCGATGCCTCCACTGCCCCAATGCCTGATGCCACCAACCAAGCTCACTTGTACTTGAACTCATTGTTCTATCTCCCTATGTCTTAATTTGATATGTATATATATATATATATATTATACGCAGCTTTGATTCAAAAAGAACATAGAGGAGAGAACTAAAATTTATGAAGTAGAATTTCTGATTTGTGTTGTATGTGAAGAATTGAAGATGAAGATTGAGTGAAAGTAAGAGTTGTGACATATAAGAGTGGGAAGGAAGATGTGGGACAGGTTTTTTTTAGAGGCAGCGAACGTGGTTTTAGTTACCAACAGAATAGGAAAAGCCTCATGTTTTCAAGGCGGCAGTATTATGTGAGGCGGGCAAAAGAATGACTGCAGATATGTGGACGTGGAAACCCACGCTGCCAAGTACACAGGCCTACCACCATCGCCAAACTGAGAATTTTGTTGAAAGTTGTGGAATCCGAAGTGAAGCAATCTTATATCTCTTATGGAAAAGAATAATCTACATTTATTTAAAATATTTCAAACAAAACCAAAAAAAGTTTAGATACTACTATAAAAGATTATCGTAAAAATTATCTCGATACTTGAGTTTTATTCTTAATTTCAAGTTGATATGATCCCAATAAATAAATATTAATAGTAAAAAAGGAAGTAAGAATTGGATTTTATTTATTTCTAAATAATATAGATTTCATATTATTTTTATTTCAAACTCTTCCTTCAAAAGTTATCTGTATATCTTTTTCATTCTAATTCCTTAAATGTCTTTATTTATGTCGAGGGTGTCCACGCATTATAGGATAAAATCAACTTAATTTTGAAAATGATTGACATATCCCAAATTAGGTTATGACCCACCAGATTTTCGTAAGTCTATGATGAAGAATATTACTTCGTAAAGTTTTTGCGCACCTTTTGCAGAACTCCAATGAAATAACATTGTGAAGGGATGTTATTTTTTAATCCGATTTGCACGTATTTAATTCTATCCAATTCAATTTAGCTAAATTGATTTTTACTATTATACCACCTTGACTTGAATTAAATTTTTCATGTTGATTTTATTTTAATTAAAAATAAATTATATAAAATTATAGGATGTTTTAATTAAATTATAGCATTTTATTAATTATATAGTACATAATATTTAATTAAATTTATAATTAAGTGCGGGTAGGATTGGGTAAGGTTCGGACTCTACATATACATTGCGAGCAGGGTCTGAGTTTTTACTCCTAAAACCAATAGAGCTGGTAGGGACGGGTTGGAAAACTATAAAACATATGCAAGACAGGTTCGGGCTGAGTGAAAACCCACCCCAATCCGCCATGTTGCCATCTCAAACATTGTGTATATAAATGTATATAAGCATGGGAAAGTTATTTTACTAAGATGCTGTATATAGGGGGGAAAACATATCATTGGTGAATCTTTATTTTCTATTGAATGGACAATTGACCCAATAATATTGTCATTATATATATAAAAGGTTGTGTTCGTAAATAATTTTATTTTCTATGAGAATTTTGGTAAAACAAGAGACCCATTTGAGGACTCAACTTTGGCTAAATAATTGAGAATATTGTATGTAATGAAAGTTATAAATTCTTATATTAATTTGAACTTCTGATTGAGGAGATGTTCATAGTGTGTTTATTTACCAAAATTCACTAAGGCTTGAATGAGAAAATTGAAACTAATGTTGATGGGTTATAAGAGGATGACAAGAACTAAAGGCATGGTAAAAGAGGCCATTCCATATTGGAAGATAAAGCTAAAAAAAGCTAGTATATATATTTTATGTCTTGACTAACTATTTAAATTATTATTTTAATTACATAACCCTCCAGAATTTATTTTAATAATCATATCTTTTCAGATTTTATTTTAAACTCTTCTAGAAAATTAAAGGAAATTAAATAGATGTCTCCTATTTCAACAAGTGCCAATGGTGTCTCTTGGAGTTGATTAGACACGAATCATGTCTTTTAATTCAAAATTTATCTCTTCACCTATAGTTGCAACCTTGCATAAAGTCATGACACAGCCTATAAATAGGAGTGCCTAAAATCAACGCAAACTACTAAAATTAAAGCATACAAATATAGCATCTTGTCTTACTACACTGTACACTTATATACTATCCATTAAAGAAGAGTTCCAATTCAATAAAGTTTGCTAGTTCCATTGTATTGAAGTGCTACCTTAGATCGAGGAGAGTTGATATATCTTGAGAGATTAATTACTAGGGCTCTTCTAGCACCATGTGAGGAGTAATATAACCTTAAAGAGATTGTTGGAGCAATAAACCTAGGCTAATACAATTTCTATATTGCATTCAAATAGGTTTTCTATTTAATTTTCTTTACTCAACAACTTATTTCTTTATTTTATGCATAAAATAATTTCATGTTAAATAGTTATATGTGTTACGTGTCTTATTTATATACTCACACAAAATACAACTACGCATGATTCTAATTAATTTTCTAACAAACTTAAGATTATATTCGTCTATTTTACTTGTGCTAAGATTTTTTGTCTAAAACTACATGTTTAGAATTTAGAAAAAATTGTTGTAAGCTTTCTGTTGGTTAACATGTATGCTCTTAGTCTTTAATTTAAAAGGAAATAGGTTCTGTCTTCAAACAAACAAGTGTCCGCACTTTATTTCAGTACTTAGCATGGCTAATATTTTCATCAATTGAAGGAAAAAATTGTTCCATTTGTTTCTAAAGTCTGCCCTTTTGGGCTTCAAGAAAACGCTACAATACTAAATCTATAACTGAACCTGGTTATGTGCTTAATTAGATCTGTAATTAATCTGCTTGCTTGCTTAATCTATGCTTTAATTTCTAGATTTTTTGATAGAATCAGTAACTGTATCTATTCTCAATTAGTTAACATAGCTACTGTAGTGTTTCACTAATAAGAAAATAAATTTTTCTCTCACATTGTAACACAATCATCTTGCTTGGTTTTAAGAAAATAGCTTCTGTTTCCATGCTTACTGTACCAACTTGCTTAAACCCGATTTCTTGCCTGTTATTACAAATTTCTAGCCAAATATATATACATATATATTCTGTGAATTTTACAACTTGAACAAGAGATTCTGTCGTTTTGAGAAATTCATATTTAACTTGCTAGATTCTGGTTCT
The DNA here is from genome assembly GCA_014898725.1 of Jacaranda copaia. NCBI lineage: Eukaryota > Viridiplantae > Streptophyta > Magnoliopsida > Lamiales > Bignoniaceae > Jacaranda > Jacaranda copaia. The sequence continues at coordinate 616,550 of JACGDI010005515.1, forward strand.
GTACTTGCTTCACTTGAAGAAAATAGATTAATTTCTTTGTACCCATTTGGAGCGAATTGTTTATAAATTCAAATCAAGTGAAGTTTGAAATTGTGTAGTAACTAGTATTTGTTTAGATTCTAGGCATTTAAATTAAATATATTGTTATACTTTCAATTATTGTCTTCAAATAATGATTTTATTATTAGTGGTTCAAATGTGGGTGTAACTCCTAATTCGGCTACATCTGGTGTGGCTCCAAATATGACACTTGTTTTGGTGCCTATGGTGACTTCACTTGTGATGCCCATTCATATTGAGTCCAATGCTAAACGCATTGATAGTGCTCTAGGAGCAGCTCCTATTCCACTTGGACATAGAGAAAAATTGGAAAAATTCAATGAAATAGATTTCAAAAGGTGGCAGCAAAAGATGCTTTTCAACCTCACAATACTAAACTTGGATCGGTGCTTGCATAATGATCCACCAATACTCGATGAGAACTTGGACATGCTAATTGTGGCTGCTATCGATGCCTGGAGGCATCAAAGTTGGTCAAAGAAGAAGAATAAGGTTGTGCAAGCACATGTGATTGAAGTGGATCAAGTCTCTAATGAGATGATAGAGTTGAACTTGTCAGCTATGGTGTCAGAAGTAAACTTAGTAGAAAATCCTAAGTAATGGTGGGTGGACTCGAGAGCAACATGCCATGTTTGCACTAAGAAGAACATTTTAACAACATACAAGGAGACTGAGGATGAGAATTTGTTAATGGGAAATTCCTCAAACTCCAATGTGCATGGAGCTGGCAAGGTGATTCCAAAGATGACATCGAGAAAGGAATTAACTCTCAAGAATGTGTTTCATGTGCTATAAATTTGAAGGAACTTAGTTTCAGGGCCTATGTTAAGTAGAAATGGATTGAGGATGGTCTTTGAGTTCGATAAATTTGTACTAACTCAAAAGGATACTTGTGTGACCTTTTTTTAGGTTAAATGTAATGACTACCACACCAAAGGTTGTACCATCTATTGTTACTAATAATAAAATGAGCTCTTCCTACTTACTTGAGTCTCCTAATTTATGGCACCATAAATTAGATCATGTGAATTACAAGTCACTTTCTAAACTTGTAAATTTAGGCCTTTTACCAAAAGTAAATCTTGAATCAACTTTGAAATGTGCAATGTGCATTGAAGCAAAAAAAAGACTAAAGTTCCTTTTAAAAGAATCAAAACAAACACTGAACCTTTAAGTTTAATTCACACTAATATTTGTGATTTAAAGTTGGTGCGATCTAGAGGAGGGAAGAAATATTTTATCACTTTTATTGATGATCACACTAGACATTGTAAAGTTTATTTACTTTAAAGTAAAGATGAGGCCTTGAATATATTTAAATATTATAAAAATGAGGTTTAGAATAAACTTTAAAAGAAAATAAAAACTCTTCAAAGTGATAGAGGTGGTGAATATGTACATCCCTTTGAAGAGTTTTGTACTGAACATGAAATAATCCATGAAGTAACAATACCTTATGCTCTACAATTAAATGGTATTGCTAAGTGAAAAAGGTTAAACTTTAAAAGAAATAATGAATGCATTATTAATTAATGTAAGAGCACATCAAAACATGTGGAGGGAGGTAATATTAACTGCAATTACATGCTTAATATGCTGCCCTACAAGAAGCTATGAAAAACACCATATAAAACATGGAGAAGTTATCCACCTTCCTACCAATACCTTCTAGTGTAGAGGTTTCTAGCTAAGGTAGGAGCTCCACCACCTAAAATGGTTAATATATGACTAAAAACAGTTGATGTAAATTTCATTGGGCATGCACAACATAGTGCAGCCTATAGGTTCCTTGTATTCAAATATGAGATAGATGACATTCACGTCAACACTATCATTGAGTCAAGGAATGCTAATTTCTTTGAAGATGTGTTTCCTTGAAAAATGGATGACGGATAGGCTAGATTGAAAAAACCTCAAGAAGTTGAAGAATTGGATAAGGAGGAAAAACAAAACTTAGGCATAGCAAAAAAGCTAAATTATCTAAGTCATTTAGACCCTATTTCTAGATCTATATGCTAAAAAGTGAGACACAAACTTTTATAAAGGCTATGACAACTACAAAAGCTCCATTATGGAGCGAGGGAGTAACTAAAAAAATTGAATCCATCATGCAAAACTACACATGGGAATTGGTGGATCTTCCTCATGAAAATAAACCTTTTTAGTGCAAATGGATTTTCAAGAGAAAAATGAAAGCCGATGGTACTATAGATAATACAAGGTGAGATTAGTAGTCAAAGGATACAAACAAAAAGAAGGTCTTTATTACTTTGATACTTACTCGCCAACATCTATTAGATTATCAATTATGTTGGCAGCTCTCAATAACCTCGGGATTAACCTTCTTAAATGGTGACCTATATGAGAAAATTTATATAGAATAACCTAAAGGGTTTGTGTTTCCAGGGCAAGAGAAAAAAATGTGCAAGCTGATTAAGTTGTTACATAGCTTAAAGGAAGCACCAAAGCAATGACATGTAAAAGTTGATAAAGTCATGCTTGCAAATGGCTTTAAGATCAATAAGTGCAACAAGTGTGTATACATCAAGGGCACCGCTACCAATTTTGTCATTGTTTGTCTATATATAGATAATATGCTAATTATGGGAAGCAAAAGTGATGTAATTAAGGAGACAAAAAAATTGCTAAATAGCAATTTGAAATAAAAGATATGGGTGTAGTAGATGTAATCCTTGGAATAAAAATTATAAAAACATCCAGTAGGTTAGTGCTGACACAATCTCATTGTATAGAGAAAGTGTTACAAATGTTCTTGGGACAAGAATATGGACTTGCAAAGACTCCCATAGATGTAAATCAACGGCTCACTAAAAATAAAGGCTCAACTAGAGTATACGCATATAATTGGGAGGCTTATGTACATCACAATTTGCATGACACCTGATATAGCATATGTTGTTGGTAAGTTAAGTAGATTTACTAGCAATCCAAGTCAAGAGCATTGGACTGCATTAATTACACTCTTAAGGTACTTGAAGTGTACCTTAAGTTATAGGTTGCACTATACAAGATATTCAATTGTAACAGAAGGATATAGTGATACTAATTGGATATCAGACTCTAGTGAAACTAAGTCCACAAGTGAATATGTATTCACTTGAGGAGAATGTACTATCTTTTGGAAATCCTTAAAATAAACCTGCATAGCTAGGTCAACTATGGAATTCGAGTTCATAACGTTGGACAAGGTAGGCGATGAAGCAGAATGGCTACACCATTTCTTGGAAGATATCCCAAATTAGCCCAAACTTGCGCTTGCAATTTGCATTCATTATGACAGTAAATCAATAATTAGTAAGGCACAAAGTAGTACATACAAATGATAAGTCTAGGCATATATGCTGCAGACATAATTAATGGGGTTATTTTTATTGATTATGTGAGATCAAAAGAGAACAATGTGGATCCGTTAACTAAATACCTAAATAGAAAGCAAGTAAAAATATTATCGAGGGGAATGGGACTTAAACCTATAAAATAAATAAGATACCACAATGGAAACCCTACTTATGTGACTATAGACCCCAATAAATAGATTCAAAGGGAAAAATAAGATGTTGTGTCTCAACGTTGAAGCACTATGGGCTCTGACCTCCATCATATTCCTATGATAAGTAGACAATGCCACATGTAAAAGGTTAAGGTTAAGGTTTGCTTTTAATGGCTCTTATTCCTTGAATCTTTAAGTAGGTGTACAACAACAACCTCTTAGTAAGAAACTACCTATGTGATTAGGGATTAGGAAGGTCTTATGAGAAATTGAAGGTTGAATTTTCATTGAGTACTTATGAATTCCAAGAGATGTTCAAGGCCAAAATGAACACAATTATAATAACTTAAACGATCTATTAATTAGACTTGAATGAAGTTATATTATCTTAAGGTACACAAAAAGTTGAACAGTTTAAGATATCATGTTCATTGGTCTATGAGTACATCTAAAAGTTCTCACTAAAGAAGGTTTAAAGCTACAAACCATCTATCTCGATGCAGCTTGTCAGCATTATTTGCACTACTGATGACATGATTTTTCATTCATGTGGGGCTACAAGAATTTTGGTAAAATAGTAGACCCATTTAAGGACTTAACTTCAACTCAATAATTGAGAATATTATACTTAATGAAAGTTATGGATTCGTATACTAATCTAAAACTCTTATTGAGGAAATATTCATAGTGTGTTTATTTATCAAAATTCACTATGGTTTGAATGAGAAAATTGAAACTAATATTGATGGGTTATAAGAGGATGACAAAAACTAAGGACATGGTAAAAGAGGCCATCCTACATTAGAAAAAAAAGCTAAAAAAAGTTTGTATATATCTTTTCTGTCTGGACTAACTTTTTGAATTATTATTTTAAATACATAGCCCTCTAGAATTTATTCTAATAGTCATATCTCTTTAGATTTTATATTAAACTCTTCTAGAAAATTAAAGGAAATTAAAGAGATTTGTCTCTTCTATCAACAAGTGTTAATGGTGTCTCTTAGAACTAATCAAGCAAGAATCATGTCTTTTAATTTAAATTTTATCTCTCCATTTGTAGTTGCAAATTTGCATAAAGTCAGACACAACCTACAAATAAGAGTGCCTAAAAAAATCAAAGCATACATATATAGCATTTTGTCTAACCATATTGTATACTTATACACTTTCCATTAAAGAAGAGATCCAAGTTAGTAAAGTTTGCTAGTTCCATTCTACTGGAGTGCTACCTTAGACTGGACGAGAGTTGTTGTATCTTGGGAGATTAATTGTCAAGTATTGAAATAGTGCCCCACAAGCTAATAAGATTAGCATGCAAACTATTTCATTTGTGATACAATCTTGATTGAATGATATTTCTTATAAATGGCCATCTTTATCTTATGCTTATATTACTTCATTGGCATATGGTTGAAGCTCTTAGACCACACAAGACTATAAGAGTTGGTCACACACTAGGTGGTGATCATGGAATAAATCTAAATGGTTGTGATCTTAAATATCCTAAGTAATAGAATCTTATAAGATAGAACATCTAAGATTTGGATAGACTTACACTAACGATGCATAATCCTAGGGTTAGATGTTGCTTTGTTCTATCAGCAAATCGTATATGATATGGATGCATGTTAATAGGTGCTAATTAGAGAACAAGGCACTGGAAACCCGCTTAGAGAATCCACTAGATAGCTATAATGGTAAGTCAGTAATAGCTAATTCTCCAACTTACGCTAATGCATATAATTAGTCTTTTGACCTAATAATCCATTATAACCTTGTGTTCAGATCCTCATGCTTTAACTCCACTTCCGGCCACTTAGCGAGCATACGAGTGGTGATTGGGCATAAGCTACTTAGATATAGAGGTTTGTAAGATCTAAGATGGGATCTGATGAAGGTTTGTGTGGCACTAGGATCCAGATATTTAAAACAAAACTGAATAAACTAGCCCACACAACACCATAATGATCTAGATATGTATAGGATTTAGATTTATAATATGAAAATAACTGGGCAAAAGCAAAAAATTCAAAGAGCAAAAAAATCTTTTCAACTGTCAAACAAGCTCTTCACTAGCACAATAGAATCACCATTGATTTTCCCCAAGATTGACTCCTCCTTTTTGGCTGAAATTATTATTACAACTTCTCAACCATTTGAAGATTCTTCAATCCAAATTAAGGCTGATCAAAACACCAAAGGTACTCCCAAAAGAAGGAAAAACTAGCTGTCAGAAACTGCTCTAGTCAAGAGTAAAAGCAACCAAAATAGATTGCCTCTAATGTAAACGTCCACACACCAAATCTATGGCCTATTCTCTACAAAAACGCTGAACAATCTGCAAGAATAAGGGGAGGAAGGCTGGGAATATTGAGGTGGAAGGAGGAGGGAGAAGAAGAGAGTGATGGGATGCTAACAACTTAGATTCTCACTACACAATATTGTTGGGAGAAAATCATACAAAATGTGCACACCTCAGAAGCCATACAACTGGCCACTCCACTATATCTATATCTATATATATATATATATATATATATGAGTGGTCACACACCTCCCACAAGTAGGTGATACCAAGTGTCCCTTACTTAGATGGCCACTAACTTTGTGATTAGTGAATTTAATTGAAGCACAAATTTTATCTAATGAAATAACTTGTAATTAAATTCTAATTCTTATTAAATGAACTCTTCATTTAATAATTCTCCCAAAAATTATCTCTTCAATTTAATTAAATTGAAAACTTTAATTTAATTAATAATTGTTTGCTTTACTTCTAAGTCAAAGCACATAACATTTTAATTTAGTCAAAATTAACTGAACCTTTAAATTAATTTTCACCAATTGATAGTTATGTGACATCAATTAATTAACTTTTAATTAATATATCTTAATTTAACTCTTAAATTAATTTAACCAATTTAATATTTAAATTGATCAAACCAAAATGACTACAATTTTGCCTCCTTCAAAAATTGGTCATGAATTTTCTAACTTTTAGAAAATTCTCCTTCCTTCAATAGACCACGTCATTGGCTTTTGTGTGTAATCCATTAGGTTTTACCATTTATTGGACATGGGCTCACAACTCTTCGTAACTTTGGAATATCAAATATTCACTTTAGCATAAATTCCTTTAAATTAAGCAACACAATTCAATTAATTTCATTAATTAAAGAGTACCCAATCTCCATGGTCGATGTCCAACCTCAAGCCCATGGAGCCCAACTAATTTGCCGAAATGAATACTCAAGAAGAACCATTCTAGCATTAAGCATACCATGCAAATACGGTCTTTCCATCTTCTATCTCTCAAAAGAGGCCTAGGGCAAGATATTTGTTTGTTTCTTAATAACCTCGATATGATGTTTCTATTCTTAATGTTTAATTCCCTTTGTGACCTCATCTTTAGAAATGCCTTTCCCAATTATCACATCACCTTACGTAAGAATTTCTTGGAATTGATTATTATAGAACACATAGGAGATGCATTTGCCCTTCACAAAGACGAGGAGTTGGATTCCATTTTGGATCTCACAAACCTCTATGCTAAGTAGCTTATACCTAATCTCAACCCAAAAGACCCGCTAGGTGGTCAAGAAAGAGTTAAAGCATGAGGACCAGACACAAGATTACCATGGACCTTTAGGTTAGAGGACTAATAATATGCACTAACGTAAGCAAGAGAACTAGCCACTACTACTATCTAGTGGATTCTCCGGTGGGTCTTCAATATCTTATTCTCTAACAAGCACCTACTAACATGTACCCGTATCTCATACATTGCTCATGAAATGGAGCAATCTCCAACCTTCAAATTTATGCATTATTAGTGCAAATCTATCCAAATCTTATATGTTTTATCTCATAAGATCCTATGACTTGAAAGATCTAAGAACATAACTATGTAAGACTTATTCTATGATCACCACCCAGTGTGTGACCAAGTTTTGTAGTCTTGTGTGATCTAGGGGTTTCATCCAAACACAAGTAAAGTAAATAAAGCGCATAAGATGAAGATGGCCATATAATGAATATTATCCAATCAAGATTGTCTTTCAAGGAAATAGTTTGCAAGGCCAATCCAATTGGCTTACAGGGCACTATTCCAATAATCTCCCATTTTCCCTAAAGCCAATGCCCCTTGGCCTTGAGACCCATCATTTCAAGATGTCTTTCAAAGGCCGTTAGCATTTAGGTTTAGACAGTGGATCTGTTGTATTCTCTTCTGAGGTAACTTTACCCACTTAGTTGTCACCTCTATCAATTGATATCGTATATCAAATGATAACGCATTTACAGTATTTAAATCACTGATGATATCTTGGCTTAGGTCTTAAATTATCTTCAAAAGATAATTGTAGGTGCATGCACGCCAAGCACTATATCTAACTTTTGGATGAATTTTTTCATCCAAACACCTTTCTTTGCAGTTTCCAAAGCTACAATTATTTCACCACAGTGGTTGTCTCAACCATGGTGTCTTGTTATAACTCTTTCAAGTCACCATGCTACTATTAAGGTAAAATGTAAATCCAAAAGTGGATTTTATGTTATCTACATCAGATTGGAAACTTGAATCCAAAAACCCCTCAAGTTTCAATTCTCCATTGCCATATACCAAAAACAAGTCCTTAGTCATTCTCAAATACTTAAAGATTATTTGTACAGCTATTCAGTAACTCTTATTGGGATTGGATTGGAACCTACTCATAACACTTAGCGAGGTGCCATATCTGTTATTGTATATTAAACTACATACAATATGCTTCCAATAGCAGAGACATATGGTATGTGAGATATTCTTCATATCTCTTTCTTAGTCTTGAAGGCCATACACTTTGAGAGATGAATGCTGTGTCATATAGGAAGGAATCCTTTCTTAGATTCTTTCATACTAAACTTCTTTAGTATTTTATCAATGTACGAGGTTTGGGAAAGCCCCAACATCCTCTTCTATCTATCTTTATAGATACATATTCCTAATATGTAGGATGCTTTTCCCAAATTCTTCAGGGAGAATTGAATAGATAACCATACTTTAGTGCACTATAATATTCATATCTCATTCCCAATGAAAAGGATGTCATCGACGTAAAGCACAATAAGCTGTATATTACTCCCACTAGCCTCTTACACAATTATGGTTCATACACATTTTTTGACAAAGCCAAACGATTTGACTTTCCATTCAAAATGTATGTTTCAAGTTCGAGACGCTTGTTTAAGTCAATTAATAGACCTTTGGAGTCTACAAACCTTTTACTTACTCCCTTTGGATGTAAAAATTTATGATCGCTAATTATAGATCTCGTCTTTAATGTCGCCATTGAGAAAAGTGCTTTTTACATCAATTTTTCATACCTCATAGTCATAATATGTGGCTCTAGCAAATAAAATCTGAATAAACTTAGGTATAGTGACTAGTGAAAAGGTTTCCTCGAAGTTGATATAAGATCTTTGAGTGTAACCTTTTGCTACTAGTCGCGTATTAAAAGTCACCACTTCTTTATCTACCCCAAGTTTTCACTTATAGATCCACTTACAACCAGTAGAAACTATTCCCTTTGGTGGATCTATCAAAGTCTATACTTTATTTGAGTATATGGAGTCCATTTTGGATCTCATGACTTTTAACCAACATCTCGAATCTATGTTTGACATAGCTTTCTCATAAGTCTTTGGATTGTCATTCAATTATCCCATCTTATGAAAAAATTCAAACATTTTATGTTGTTTCTTGATCTAGTCCGACCATCTTAGAGATTGTGTGTGAGACTTTTTAATATTTATTTATTTATACTACTTGTGGGATTTGATGATCATCTTGAACTTCACCAAGTTCAACAATAATTCCTTCTCTATCTTATAGAAATTCATTCCCTGAAAAGGTGGCATCCCTCCAAACAAAACATCTTTTGTTTTGAGGGATCTTGAAAGTAATAACTCATAGACTCTCAAGGTATCCCACAAACTTGCACAACGTGGATCTACTATCTAATGTATCTCTCACTATCCATTTTACGTATGCGAGAGATCCCTAAACTTTGTGATAGTGGTAAGAGAGTGCTTTTTCATGCCATATCTCATATGGTATCTTTGGCGCCAACTTTGAAGGTACTCTATTTAGCAACCTTACCACCATTTCTAAGGCGTATCCCCAAAAGGATATAGGCACATCAAAGAAGCTTATCATGAAATGTACTATGTCCAACAAGGTTCAATTTCTTCTCTCGGCTACTCTATTTAGGGTGTGCTGGGTGAAGTCCATTGAGAGAGAATACTATTCTCTTTTAGATTATTTAAGAATATGGTACTTAAGTATTTTTCCTCTCGATCTAATCATAGAGCTTTAATACTAAGTCCCTTTTGCTTTTCTATTTCATTGTTATACTTTGTGAACTTTTCAAAGGCCTCGGACTTGTACTTCATAAGATACATTTGTCCGTATTGACTATAAACATCAGTGAAGTTGATGAAGTAGGAACAATCTCCCCTCTCACTAACTCTTAGTGGACCACAAACATTCATATGGATCAAATCCAAAGGATTTGTGGAGTGCTTCGTTTATCCTACAAAAAGAGCCTTAGTTATTTTTCCATTCAAACAAGATTCACAAGTAGGAAGTTCCATAATGCCACTAACTTTTAGTGCTTTGAGAGCTTCTATCTTGTTCATCCTATATTTGGAGATATGCCCATGTCTTACATGTCCTAACATAGCATCTTGTTGGATATCCAATTTTCTTACTTAGTTGAAGTGCATCAATGATGATTAAGAATCTCATATGTACAATACTTTATTAAGTGTATCATGAGCAATTAAAGAACCCATTATTTAATGCCTTCAATATCCCATTTAATATAGAAGGATTAAATCCTTCATTATCCAAAATAAAACTTAAAGTAATGTTCTCAAATATATGGTACATTATAACAAAGGTCCAATACAAGTATGAAATTACCTAAGTCTAACTTATTGTACATCTTCAGCTCTGGTCACAATTCTTGCTCTTTAGCTAAGGCGGTGGATCATATCCTTATTACTTCTTTTTATTCTTTTGTAACAACTTACAAAGAAAAGAACCATATGTGATATCATATATCAATGAGAAAGAATTCATCCTAAATGTACCTCAATAATGTACATGCCCTTCTTAAAGGTTGCAAGGTAACACTTGCAAATAACTTTTGATGACCTATCTTGCCAAAGTAGAAATAAATAATATCATCTATTTCCTCTATAATCATCTTGACTCTTTTGGATGCCTTTAATAGTTGTTTTCCCATAGAGGAAGAATGTTTCTTCCTTTTACCTCATTTTCTAGCACCCCTTGGGCACATAGATGTGGAGGAGGAAACAAGTGTCAAATGTTTGCCCTTATCATGGTATTCTCTTTCTAGATCAACACTTTGATCAATAAAACTCAATGAGGATGTGAGGATGTAATCCTCATGGAGATCATTGTCCATCAATATGTCTAAATAAAAAAAAAAAAGCTTTTCCAAGCCCTATCATCTTTAGATAGTTATTGATGACACATGACTTCACATCCATCCTAGCTTGAAAAGTCTTATTTGATAACATGAACTTCTCATACCTCGTTTACTTTACAATGTCTTGGTAAACTTTAACCAAGGTACAATTCATGTGTCCTTGAGGCTTTTAAAGTTTGTAGATGCCATCATGAGACTAAAGGATAGGACAATCCTAAGCCCAATTTGTAAACTTTTCACGTGTCTCTGGATCTACATTAATCCCAATGGGATTAAGAGTACCATGATATTGGACATATATCCACTTCTAGGAATCTAGAATAATTTTTGAGGATAAGTCAATCGCGGAAGTTTGGCCCAATTAGTTTATTGATTTCCAAAATAACATTGAGTGGAATTTTAACCATTCTTGAGATTTCATAAATCCTCAAAGGCATAAAAGAGAATATGAGCATGTGATTGAATTTGATATTAAAACATGTTCATGGTCTTTCAAGCATGTTTTTTTCCTACTATCTAAGCAAAATTTTCACTCCCAAGAAGCATTTGGGAAATCAAATTTTCTAATGAGAATCAAGACCCTAATGACTTGCCAATGAACCCTGGTGACTAAGTGCCATCCACAAGCAATTGAAGGGTATGCAACTTTTGCTATCTACATCTGAAGTAACTCTTGATATATTTTGCCTCATTTTTCATATAGACCTATGTGACCGTGCGCTATCTATGCTACTAAGCGTTAAGTCCAACCCACCAATCAATTTTTGATTCAAGACGGCCTCATGACATCCCTCACGATTGAATGCCAATGCATGAGGGTTCTTAAGTTAAAGGTACATTCATGGAAAATGTATGCTTACAGCTTTTCTCCTAAGTGTGACCCCCATGACCGAGTGCTATCACATGAAATCGGTAGCAACATCATGGCATACACTATTGGTCGAAGGCTTTAATTAATTAAAACTATTTTAATTTGTATCCATTTAGACTTAATATTTGAAAACACTTAAACCTTCTAAATAGAAGGTTTTTGCTTGCAAATATTTCATCTTTTTTATTTTCTTTTTTAGGTTCTCTACATCTTAATTATGCATCTCTTACATAAATAGGATATGAAAAGTATAAATAAGTAATTAGCCTAGCATGCTTCTAGGGTGGGATGACCATGAGCTTGACCAAGTGATACACTTAGAGCCATAGGTGCATCACTCAGTTGATTTTAGGTGGATTGATTAAACTTACGCTATTACATAAGAGTATCCCATGTATTCATGAGTCTTTAAGCCTCTTTGGATTCTCTTTACTTCTTCTAACATTTGCAAGAGAAAGATAACCTCACTCTTGGTGATTCTATTCTTATAACTTTTATAAGATAGAACAAGAGACATGCAAGCCTCATTTAATACAACTCATTTCAATAATTGAAATAAATAAAATCAATCTTAAAAGGCTCATGATCTTCCCCATTCATTCATCATCCATTCAACATTTAAATGGATAATAAATAAACCAAGAATTGATATTAAATTCCAAAAATTAAGTGCTAATCATATTAACAAAAAATTGATCATGCAAAAATAAGCACAACATTTGTGCATCATATTTTTGCCACATTTGGAAATCAACTTAAACAATTTTTGAAAGCAATCAAGTGTGTCTAACACATTTTTGAGAGTTTGCACAATATTTGTGCAACTATTATGTGAGTTTCAACACCACCACGATCACAAAAGAAACCCAGAAAGCTTAAAATCCATCCTAAACTCAACAAAGGGCTGCTAGCCATGGCGTTCTCACTACTGGCAGTAGTTCTCAGCTACTGCCCTACTGTGGGCTGCCATGAGCCGGCAGCACCCATGTTTTGGGGTTCATGGCTAAGTCTAGCCATTTTTGGCTCAACCTTTGTGCACCAAGAATTTTAGAACAACTTATAAACATCAAAACACACAACATAGGTGAAAATTTTAGAATAAAATACCTTTTAATACTGAAATATCAAGTGCCCAAAGATGCTTGAAAAATAGGTTTAAGTATGAATCATATTCTTCAATAATCCCCAATTCACAACATGCCATATCAAAATATAACATTCACTATTGCTGAATAAAAATTTAACATCAAAAAATTGAATCAAAACATGCCCATCATATGATTTAACAATTAAAGTATACAATAGCATGATTCAATCCATTAATCAAGGAGTCACAAGCAAGATCATCCATATACTCCAACCCATTATATAGATTGATACATGGCGATATTGATCATTTCTTTACAAGAATCAATCACCCAAGTCAAGCTAAAATTTTTACTGGAACTCCTCAACTCTTAGAATATTCTTCAGTCTAAATTTCAAGCCGATAAGAAAGCCAGAGGTATTCCTAGAAGAAGCAAAAACTGGCTACCATAAACTGCTCTAGTCAAGAGCAAAGGCAACCAAAATAGATTGCCTCTAATGTATATATCCACACACCAAATCTATGGCCTATTCGCTATAGAAAGGCTAGAAAATATGCAGAGAATAAGGGAAGAAAGGATGGGAATATTATGGTGGAAGAATGAGGGAGAAAGAGGGAGTGATGGGAATATTATTGGAAGAAAATCACACAAAATGTGCTCACCTCATTGAGTTGGCAAAATATTTGTCCAAATTTGGCTTTAATCCAAAGTGATTTTTCTAATCAAAAGTTAATCACACCTTGCTGCACTAGAAGCAGTCTACTTTCAAGAAAGAAAGCACAACTTCTAGTTTTAGTTGGACTTTTCTTGAGAGGTAACAATCTGACCTTAATCCATTATATATGCATAACTTAGATCCTTAGAATGGTGTAATCTAAGTTAGGTTTCAATTTTTGAATGTTTTCAATTGAATCCTTAGCATTACACCTCTTTGAATGTTTTAAATTGAAACTAATGTTGATAGGTTATAAGAAGATGACAAGAACTAAGGACATGGTAAAAGAGGCCATTCCATATTAGAAGTGAAAGCCAAAAGAAGATAGTATATATATTTTGTGTCTTGACTAACTGTTTGAATCATTATTTAAATTACATAGCCCTTCATAATTTATTCTAATAGTTATATCTCTTTAGATTTTATTTTAAACTCTTCCAAAAAATTAAAGAAAATTCAAGAGATTTGTCTCCTCTATCAACAAGTGCTAATGGTGTCTCTTACAACTTATTAGACATGAATAATGTCTTTTAATTTAAATTTTATCTCTTTATCTATTGTTGCAACTTTGCATAATGTTAGATACAACCTACAAATAGGAATGCCTAGAACCAACCCACACCACTAAAATCAAGACATACATACATAGCATTCTATCTCACTATATTGCACATTCATACACTATCCATTAAAGAAGAGTTCCAAATTAATAAAGTTCAATAGTTCTGTTCTATTGGAGTGCTACATTAGATTGAAAGAGAGCTATTGTATCTTGGGAGGTTAATTGTCAGAAGCCTTCTAACACTATGTGAGGGGCAATATAACCTTAAGGAGACTATTGGAGCAACAGACCTCGATTAACATAATTTTTATCTTGCATTCAAGTAGGCTTTCTATTTAACTTCTTTACTCAATGGATTATTTCTTTGTGCAAAATAATTTCGTATTAAATAGTTATATGTGTTATATGTCTTCTTTATATGCTCACACAAAGCACAAGTACGCGCAGTTCTAATTAATTTTCTTACATTTTCTGCTATAGGATAATGAGCTAAAGGAAATAACATGCCAACATCCAACATAGGGGGTAGTTTAGTAAAGTTGTATTTGAGTGTGGTAAGAAAATGTTTTGGTTCTTTTGACTCCCCACATAGTCTTTGGTCCAAAAAAAAGAAGACACAGTAGAGTAAGTAGAAACATCTTTTACCAATATTATTACATGATTTTTTCTATTAATTTTAATTTTACTAGAAATTCACAGTGTATATATCGTTATTTTTAAACTAGTATTATTGATAAACTCCTAAAATTAAAGATATAAATTACAAGATTATAAGAAATTATAAGTTAAATTGGATATGAACTAAATTGAGAAGGACAATTTGGTAAATTAACTAAAAATAGTAAATAAACCTTAAAATTAATTAACTGAGTAAATAGATCAGATAGTTCAAAGGACAAATCAAGTCCATAAAGAAGACAGAAAAACTCTAACGGCCTAAGCCCACTAAAACTAAAATCTATAAACACCATGTCTTAGAGAGAAATTGGTAACAAGAAATTATTCTAAAAAATTCTCGATGTGGAAGTACTCTCGAGAAGAGAAAATCTCAGTACACGCATTCTTGAGAAGACAAACCTTTACCTTTCTATTTTTAAAAAGCTCACTCCATTTTTTAGGAGCATCATTTTGGCACCATCGATGGAAAATCAAGCAAAGCAGAATGAACGCTGAGAATGTAGGCAAAATGAAGAGCTGACAACCCTGACAACAAGGTGAAGGTTGTAGTGAGACAAGGATCCATTCACCATAGGAAATTAAAAATTCAAAAGTGACTTGCAACCCTACACCCAAGAATCTAGATTGTGCCATAATTTTGGATTTAAGGTGAAGAAGTACCTTTGGATGATTTTTACAAAATCAACTTGAAGATCCTTCAAAAGACTCCCCTAGTGAAGATCTCCTACTCATCATTACTTGGACACTTATTCCCACTCCTTGGCCTCCAAAAGTGCTCCAAACTATGGCAAAATAACAACAAAAGTTGTCCTTCAATGACCAAGGCTGCCGGTTAAATATCCTTCAATCACCTCTTGAAGTACTCTTCTGCAAGTGGTTTTCCTTGTTCACCAACAATCCAACACTCCAAATGTAGTGTCTCTAATGGCATGTACACACTTTTACACTCTAAATCCTCAATCTAATAATAGAAGTGAAATGAAGATGGAGTGATATGATGGAGAAAAAGTGAGGAAGCTTGGATGAAAATGAGTTGTGGAGAGAATCCAAGAGAGTAGTTAATTTGCTCAACTAATTGAGAGAATTTTGAAGGAAAATAATGAGACAAGTGACCAGCCATGTGAAATGGTGTGAGGGGGTGTTTATAAGGTGTATTAAATACCTCTAGATGCATCATTCATACCTTCCTCACGCCTTGCCAACTAGCATGCTTAGTTGGATTTTAATTTCCACTAATTAGAAAATTAAAATGCCACCTAATATTCAAATGGGCTCTTCCATTTTAATTTTACACCCAAAATTAGATTCTCTAATTAATTAAATTCACCCCTTAATTTAATTAAATCAACTTAATTCTTTAAGTTGGCCAGACTAATTAAATTGTCACCTAGCTTCAATTAAATTAACACTTTAATTTAATTGGACTACCTCAACTCTTTAAATAATGATTAATTTAACACTTTAAATTAATCAAGCAACTGTGACTAACCTTTAATTAGTCAACTTGGTTTCTTCCAAACTTGACAATAAATTATCTAACTCCTTAGATAATTTCTCTAATTCTTATTAAAGTGCTCAAAGCTTTTGTGTGTGACCCTTTAGGTTTACTAATTAATTACACCTGGGCTCACAATGTTTTTTGATTTAATAAATATCAAATATTCTAATTAGTCTAAACTCTTTTATACTAATTACTCTTTCAATTAATCTCTGTTATTTGAAGAGTACTCAATCTCTATCATTGATATCTAATTGGAGCACTAGCCTATGGAGCTCAATCAACCGGTTGAATTAATCTTGGGTGATCCTATTTCGTTTATGATTGCTATGCAAATATGATTATTCTATTTTTTATCTTCCAAAAGAGGCCTACGGCAAGATCTTTGTCGATTCCCTAATAACCTTGATAACTTTGTATCTATTCTTAATATTTGATCCCCATTTATGACCTCATCTTTGCAAAACTACTTTTTCAAATTGTCATACTACCTTGCGTAAGGATTTCTTGGAATCAATCATCCTAGAATATTGAGGAGATCAACTCATTCTTCACAACGAGTGAAATGGATCCCATCTTAGAACTCACTGTAGACAACTTAATTTTTTGGCCAATTGAAAAGTGGCACACGTAAAATAATATATTAGTTAGTAATTTAAAATCTTCTATTTATATATTGGGATTTATTAAATTTTAATCCCAAAAATAAATAGTTAATTTAAATTGATACTTTAATATTATTTTACGCACAAATCAAATATCAACAAGTGTCAATGTGATGTCACATGCCAAACACCTATATAAAGGAGTGTTCAGAGACTCACAAGCACATTTTCATACCTACACACACATATTCTCAAATCTAAGTCCCAAGTCTTCAAGACTCAAGTCCAAGATATAAGTCTTTAAGCTTCAAATTTCTACTACGACGTGGTATTGCTATCACGAAGGTCCTATACCTTTTCAAAATATTAATTCATCAAATCTTTTGATCTTAAAGTCAAAGTTCAAGTTCAAAAAAAATTTTTTTGTGTTCTTTTATCAAGTCAAATGATATTACAGCATATATTCAAGAACAAGATTCAAACCTTTGGATAATATATTGAGAGAAAAATCATGGGATTTGTTTTATTAGGGATTTATTTTCTCTGATAAATTGTAATTCTCTTTTATTTTTAATATAAATTCAATTTGTCCATTATTTTTCTTTGTCTTGTGATTTAATTTTGCAGACAACAAAATCTGTGTGAACAAATTTTTGGCACACTTGGTGGGATCGATCCTACCCCTAATGTCTTTCTTCTGCTTACATTTTTAAGATATTTGCAACCACTCAATGGCACTTAAGAGGAACTAACTTGCCTTAGCCAAGAAATTTGTTCCTAACTCTACTACTGATGTCGGCAATCAACCCATAACTTAGGGCAAAAATGCTAATTTAAGGCTATAGCGACTCAAGTGACAACAATGGATAAACAATTTGCTTGGATGGCTTAAGCTATAGCTGACCACCAAAAGATTATGGAAAAGAAAGATCTACAAATTACATAACTCATGAACAAGCATGAATACTCCCATATTGAGGATTTAGCTACAACCATCAATCTTCCCTTGGCCATCCAATGGTGGAGAAACAAGTTGAAAAGATGCCTCACAAGCAAGAAACTGATTGAAGATCAATTACTCTGCAACATTTTTTGCTACATTGTCTATTCAACAATTGCAGGATATGATCACCAGTACTATTAGAGCTTAATATGGCATGCTTTCTCAAAGTTCTATTATGTATTCAAAGCCCTATACAAAGAGGATTATCTCACTGACAATGTTGATAGGATATCAACCACCAAAATTTCAGCAGTTTGATGGGAAGGGAAATCCAAAACAACATGTAGCTCACTTCATAGAGAGATGCAACAATATAGGGACTTATGGTGATCTTCTTGTGAAATTATTCATACATTCATTGAAAGAAAATGACTTCAACTAGTACATCAACATAGAACCTAAATCTATTGATAGTTGGGATCAAATGAAAAGAGAAGTTTTGAATTGCTTCTATAGTACATGCCGGACTTTAAGCATGATTGAACTTATCAATGCAGAATAATGGAAGGCTGAACCAGTAGTAAACTACATTAATCGTTGTTGTGCATTAAGTTTGAACCTCAAGGATAGGCTCTTGGAGATGATTGTGGTAGAGATGTGCATTCAAGGTCTGCACTAAGGACTTCTCTACATTCTTCAAGGAATCAAGTCTTACACTTTTAAGGAATTAACCACTCGTGCCCATGTCATGGAGCTTAGCATTGCTAATCATGGGTTTGGAATTCTTGTTGAAGACCAAAAGAAGGAAAAGGAAGATTAGAAAAAAAATAAAAAATATGCTAAATTTGCTACTAAGGAATCTGTGGTAATTAAGATAGCTTCCATCAAAATTGCCACAAGTAATAAAAAGGTTGCTAAGAAAACTAAAGATCAATGCATTTCAATGAGCAAGAAAATACTAAAAGAAATGCAAGAAAAAGAGTATCCATTTCTAGATTCGGATGTTTCTCACATCTTTTATAAATCATTAATAAGAAAGTTGATTGAACTATAGTAAACAAAATGTCCTAAAGAAGCTGAAAAGGTGAATGATCTAAAATATTGCAAGTATTATCAGGTTGTCAGTCATCCAATAGAGAAATATTTCATCTTCAAAGATAAAGTCATGGCATTGGTAAGAGATGGAATGTTAATTCTTGACATGGAAGATATTGTTGGGTTAAATCTTGCTAGAGTTATTATAGTAGCCGATGCTACATATGTTATGGCAAGCAAAGATAATGTTTTTTCCTCATCTTTTTCATGGGGGTATCAACAATTCTTCAATTTAAGAGTTTAGATTCAATGCTAGTGGACGCTCAATTCATTGATGAAGTGACTAAGCTGGAAACAAGTTCTGCTATTGAAACTAAAGATAGCAATGAGTAGATTTTTGTGATAAGTTGACGAAAAAAAAGATTATACGTTAATTAATCTTGTCCATTGGCATTAAAGGTCTCACATATGGCTAGATGCCCTAAACTAAGGATGATGAAGAGTCTAAAGGCTACAAAAAGAAAGCTGAAAAATTCATTGGTAGGTTATCAAAGGAACTAGGTGATTTTGAAAGATTATTTTCCTACAGGATTCTTTGATCAAATAGTTAAAATAGAGAATGCTATATCTTGTGAAACTAAAGGGTAATACTCTATTTTCTATTATTTGGCCATTATTTTTGCAGATGAGTATTTGTTGCTGCGATTAAAACCTCATAATAGGTCATTTTTTATTTCATGGTTCACGTGGGAATAGAAGGTTAACCTCATATTCATTGACAGAAGATCTACTGTCAATATCATGTCAAAATCTACCATGAAAATTTTGAAAATTTCTATTGAAAAACTCATTTGCAGCTACATAACTATTTAAGGTTTCAATCAAGAAAGCCGACGAGCTAGTGTGATTTGTCTAGACCTCATAATTGGGGAGTTGCAAGCAAGTATTTTATTTCATGTCATTGATGCGAGGACTTCTTAGCATTTGCTTTTGGGATGGCCATACCTTCATGAGATGGGGTGATACCTTCTACTCTTCATCAGTCTTTCAAATATTCAAAAAATGGAGAAGTTATGAAAGTTGATATAGATGTAAAGCCATTTACTGAAGTTGGATCATACTTTGCTGATGCTAAACTTTATCTAGATCCTAATTTAATAAATGAAGTGCAACCTTTAAAAGCTCCAAGCAACCACCTTACTAAAGGCAGATATGATTACTCTAAAAATTTGAATAAATTGACAATTATTGAGGTGTTAACAAACCAAAAATGCGAGCCTAGTGATGAGTCCAACTTACTAATATTTGGTATACACCATAGTTATATCAAGAGAAAAGGCAAATTTCACTTGGAGTATGCATTGAGCCAAATAGTCTTGCCCAACGCCAATTAAAGATGGTATAATCAAATAACTATCAAATTTTGAGGAAAAGGTTGACCATGCCTATTGTTGGCATACGTTCATCAACCCATAATAGACTATCTATTGCAAGGGTTTGTAACAAAGAATTCAAGGGGATAATTGATCCTAAAGCGTATAAATTGTTTGGAAAATCTAGCTATAACTTTGCTAATCTACCCAATCTAAGTGAGCTTGAACTTGAGTTAATTGGAGAAAATGTTCATGAACTCAGTGAAGCACAATAGAAACTAAAAAGATAAGGATTTTATATTGAACAATCAAAGGTTGGCTTGGGATTTAAAGTTGCCAAGCTAGTCAGGATACATGTGATAAAGAGGGATAAGTGCATTAATGTCCAATATATTTCCATAGAAGATCATGTGAAATAAGAAGAGCAAGAACAGAATAATCAACAAGTTTCTGTATTTGATCATCTCAGTGCTCTAACTACTCATCCTTCTATCTTTAATAGACTTGGTGCTAAAAATCAAAGCAAGCTTTATACGGCTCCACATCTGAGAGGTTCTATGTTCAATCAAATTGGAAATAATGCTGTAACAAAAATAAGAAAAATAGGTGACAATGACAAGATTGATATGTTGGAGTTGAAAAATAAAGGTCAAACTCTTCATTTATCTCAATCAAATAGAGCTAAATTTGCAATCACAGTCATCAATATAGACAAACTTATGAAAATAAAGTAGCACATCATAAAACATTCTTGCAAAAAGGATGGTTCAAATGAAGATAAAATGGAAATCACTATCAAATCTAATTACACAAGTGTTAAAGGGGAGCCAAATCCTGCATCATATGATATGTGTCTTGAAGAATTCAATAGATTGATGGCAAGTGGTTTCAACAAGCCACAAACTACCTAGCATGAATAATAGTGCCTATCCTAGTTTCAAAAGCAAATGGAGCATTACATTCTAGAGAATAAGAGTTGTTGAGATTAAATAGCCATACAATGAAAAAAATGATGAGTTACACACATGTAATTGTATTGCTATTGATGAAAAGCTTGATTCAAAAATTCCTGAAAATGAAGTCCCAAAAGCTCCTCTACAACTTGAAGACATTAGATAGTCAACTGTTGACAAACTTAAGAAGTTGAATCTTTGCATGATAGAAGACCCTTGTCCCATATTTGTTAGCAAACCTCTAAATCCTAAAAGAAAGAATAATATTTCAAATTCTTGAGCGAGTACAAAATATCTTTTCTTGGACATATAAAGGAATGCCAAGAATAGACCTAAAAGTTGCAATTTATCACCTTGGCATAAAACATAGCACTCATCCAATAAAGTAATCGTAGTGAGTGCTTTACCCAGAGTAGTTAATTATCTAACTTGGATCTTTAGTATCATACCAGTCAAGACGAAAAATGGTCAGATACACATTTGTGTTGATTTTGGAGATCTGAATATGGCATGTCGAAAGGATGATTTTCCACTACCTATTATTGAGCTCATGGTTGATGTAACTAATAGACATGAAGCTTTATCTTTCATGGATGGATCATTAGGGTACAATCAAATCAGAATGTCCTAACAAGATGAGAAGTGTATGGCTTTTTGCATACCAAAGGGTATTCACTGTTACATGGTGATACCTTTTGGGTTGAAAAATATTGGTGCAACTTATCTATGAGCTATGTAGAATATTTTCAATGATATGCTACATATAAGGGTAGAGTGCTATGTTGATAATCTAGTAGTCAAAATTAAGAGAAAAGATAATGACTTGGAAGATCTCTATATGGTATTTGATTAATTGAGGAAATACAACTTGAAGATGAACCTACTTAAGTGTGCTTTTGGTGTCATGTATGGTAAGTTTCTTGGCTTCATATTTTGACATAATGAAATTGAGGTTGATCCTACTAAGATCAATACTATCTAAAAGATGCCACCACTAAGAAATCTCAAAGAATTACATAGTTTACAAGGCAATCCTGTATTTATAAAAAGGTTCACATCAAATTTAGCAGGAAGATGCCAACTATTTAATCACCTAATGAAGAAAGATCCTCTTTTCGTATGTGATGAAAATGTTTTTGAGGCCATAAAGAAGTACCTCATGAATCCACTAGTTTTGGGAGCTCCCACACTTGGAAAACCATTAATATTATGCATTGTAGCACAAGAACTCTCTATTGGTTCTCTCATAGCTCAAGAAAATGAAAACAAAAAAGAGAAAGCTTTATATTATCTGAGTAAAGCATTGACTGATAATGAGTTGAAATATTCCTTGTCAAGAAGATTTGTCTTACGTTATTTTATGCAATTAGAAAGTTGACGCACTAATTTTGAGATATATTCCATCCAACTCATCTCACGCATTAATCATGTTAACTTTGTGATATCAAAACCAATGCATTTAGGAAGATTGGCTAAGTGGTTTGTCATACGCAATTAGTATGAGATACCTTATGTGCCTAAAACAGTTGTTAAAGGAAACGTTCTTGCTAATATCCTAGTAGATCATCCTATTCCTGCTAACTAGGAAGTATTTGATGAATTACCTAATGAGGATGCCTTTTTTGTTGAGATCTTGCCAGCATAGATAATATTATTTGATGGAACAACTTGGTTTGATATAGTAGGGGCAAGGATCATCTTTGTTTCACTAGAAAGGAAAGTTTTGACATATCCCACATGTTAAATGAATTATGCTCTAATAATATTGTAGAATATTGGGCTTTAATTATTGGGCTTCAAATGGCACTTAAAATGGAAATTTTGGAAATTGTGGTCTATGGTGATTCAAAATTGATTATTAATCAGCTTTTAAATATTTATGAGATTAAGAAGGAAGATTTAATTCCTTACTTTTAACTAGCTTCTTGTCTATTGAAAAATTTTAAAAATGTTGTCTTAAGTCACATCTCAAGGAAGAAAAATAAGATGGCAGATGCATTGGCTAACTTGGCTACTACTTTGGCCTTTTTCAAAAGAGAAACAATAAATATCCCAATGTTCAATAGATAGATTGCGCCTTCATGCATTGAGCTTGATCATGAGGATGTAAATTCCATATCAATCTAATTTGGTGAAGATGAAGATTGGAGGACTTCATTGATTGACTATCTAAAGCATGAGAAATTACTGTAAAACCCTTATCATAGCACAGAGATGCGTCAAAGGTCATCTTGCTTCATTTTATACAAATATATGTTGTGTCGTCGATCTTATGAAGTTAGTTATTTATGTTGTTTAGGTGATGAAAAGACAACTAAAACTATCGTTGAGGTATAATCTAGAGTTTGCAAAGCTCACTAGTCTAGTCCTAAGCTTCATTTTCAAATTAAAAGGATAGGCTACTACTTGCCTACTATGGTTAAAAATTGTATGAGTTATGCGAAGAGGTGTGAAACTTGTCAAATGTGTGCTAACTTTATACATCAACTTCCTGGACCCTTACATCCCATAGTTGCTCACGGCAGTTTGATGCATGAGGGTCTTGATGTTTTGGGTCCTAATATTCTTAAGTTGTCGATTAGTCATGTTACATATTGGCATCTGCAAACTATTTCTCTAAGTAGGCAAAGCTAATTCCCCTCAAAGAAGTCAAGAAAGAAACTGTTGTTCATTTACTATAATTTGATTTTCAAGTATGAAGTACCTTGTTACATCATTACTGATAATGAGAAGCCTTTCTATAAAAGGTTGATGAAAAAAATTTATGCACAATTTTGGATTCAGGTAATACAGCTCTTCTACGTACATTGCAGCTGCAAATGGTCTAGTACAGACATTTAATAAAACTTTATGCTACCTGCTGAAAAAAGTGGTGTCAAAATCATAAAGAAATTAACATAAGCAGGTCGGGAAAGCTCATTGGGCATATCGGACAACTCATTGGACTACTACTTAGGGCACTCCATATTCACTGATTAATGGAGTTAAAGCTGTTGTCCCTCTGGAAAGTCAAATACCTTCATTTCATATAGCAATTCAAGAGGGACTCACTTCAAAAAATAATGTTCGCCTTTGAATTGAGGAATTTAGACCATTAGATGGGAAAAGGATTAAAACACAACAATAGCTTGAATGTTATCAAGCACGTATGATAAGGGCATTTAATAAGAAAGTTAATTCACAATCTTTTCAAGTTGGAGATTTGGTGTTGGCAGTAAGAATGGTTATTACCATCACCTAGCGAATGGGCAGTAAATTCATGTCAAAATGGGATGGTCTATATGTCATAAAAGAAGTTTACACAAATGGTGCATACAAGTTCGTTGAAAAAGATGGATTGCATTATGTGTAGGGCTTATAAAAGGGAAGTCTTTGAAGTGATATTACCTATGAAGAAGTTGGCTCCGTGAGGTACGAGCTTAAACCGTATGTTACTTTTAACCCGCATGAGTATAAATTGTGTACGGTAATCACCAAAGGTAATGCATGTGGTTGAACTAGTAACTACCTCTACTAAAGCTATTTTATATGGTTAAAATATTAAATACCATACCTAGTCGAAGGAGGTTAAGCAATGGATACTCTTAGCTTGCATGAATATAAGCCATAAACAGCATGCCCCTAAAAAAATGTTTACTTTAAGCTACGTAATGACTTGATCTCTTTGATTGGGTACGTAGGCAGCTTCGGAGTTTTTTCTCAAGTTCAATCTCATCACTAAAAAAAAGAGGTTTGAATGGCTTACAAGTTCAATCTTGTCATTTGAATAAGTTTAGCTTGTTTGCTGAGTTCAATCACATAATTGGAATAATTTTAGATAGCTTTCCAAGTCAATCACACCATTGAAATAGGTTTGGGTAGCTTCTCAAGTTCAATCATATCATTGGAGCAAATTTGGATGACCTACTTCCCAAGTTCAAGCATGTTATTTGAACAAGTATAGATTGCTCTCCAAGTTCAATCACATCATTGGAATAAGTTTGGATGGCTTGTCAAGTTCAATCACATCACTGGAATACGTTTTAATAGCTTCCCAAGTTCAATCATATCATTGAATCAAATTTAAATGACTTACTTTTCAAGTTTAGTAAGATCATTATAGTAATTTTGGATGATTTATCAAGTTCAGGCATGTCATTGGAAGATGTTTTGATTTTTTCAAATTCAATTGTTATATGTTAGGTCAATTCATTAGATAGCCAATTTTACTCATGAACTTAAGAAAGTTTATTTTATTTTCCACTCAATTATTTGGGGCATGTATTCCAATTTTTCTTTGAAGGCATCAATTCAAAGAAATACTAGATAAAAAAAAAAAGAATTCACAAGTAGAATTCATAAAAATAATAATTTTTTTATTGTATATCAGTAATCAAGTGTTCTTTTACATCAATAATGCTAAAAAAAACAAAAAAAGCTAGCTAAGTGCTCACATAAGTATATCAAAAGCTACTAGTTCCTTGCAAGATTCTTCAAGTAATGCCTCTGTCCTCTTTAAAGCCTCAACTTCTTGGTCAGCCAAAAATGGAGTATCTTCAAGTTTTGAAATTTTATCTCTCTTGGTGGTAACTTTTTTTTGAATAATGGACAATTCTTCAGCCTTGTGGAGTGATGAGTTCGCAATTCTTCCTTCCTGCTTAACTTGGCAAGTCATGTTCTCAATTTCTTTTGCTACTCGGTGACTTAAAGAAGTTCATCCCTGAGGCCATTCACCTCAATTTTTCCAACTTCTATTACCTCAGCCTCAAATAGTTCCTATTGTGCAAGAAAAAATACTTTCTCATGGTTTCCTATGTTTCTTTTTGAATTGAATTTAACCTAACCTTCATATAGTTGGCAATACCCTTAAAGAAAGGTTTCAAGTGGTTCCCTAAAGATGATGCGTCCTTTATGTATAATTCCATCTATATGATGAAATCATCAGTTATTAGTTTTATCTCTGAAAGTTGCTCAAATGGAGTTTTTATGATTTTTTGACATATTCATTCCCAATAGAATTTGACTAATATCTACACAGTTTCAATCTTTATAACTTAAGGACAAAATTCAAAAACTTCAGCAGTTGAGGGTGGCTAAGATAGAGCTTCAAATGTCTTTTTAGGCTTATCTTTCTCAACAAAAGCTTTCTCATTTGCAATCTCGTGTAATATTACCTTTGGTCACTTGTTGGAATTAGCAGTATCATTGCTAGCTTGCATGTCATCATCAAGAGGTTGAGGAATGGTTGTTTCCAGCAAGTCAAAAGGATTGGCCCTATTTATCGAATCAATACTATCTTTCAAAGTAGTTGGGATTAATACTTCAAGATTTGCAAGTTATAAAAAAAAGTAAAAAAAAGAAAAAACAAAAAAGAGATTAGTGTAAAAGATTGGCAAATATACCAAAAAAAAGATATGTATGATACATAAAAAAATAACTTTACATATTTTGCTAATTCATCCAAAGGTAAAGAAGAACTAGGGATATCTACAAAGAAATTTGAATTTATACTGATGTTATCTAAATTACCTTTTGTTTCTTCCTGAGTTTGCATTGGTTGCTAGAGTTGTCATTTGAGTAAGAATGTGTAGAAATTATTTTATTTCCTTCCATGGGATCATCAGTAGGGGCTTGAAACCTCGAGTAAGCTATAATGTCTTTTAGACAGCACTTTGGTATAGTCAACAATGTTATACTCCTTAGGCTCTAAATTCCATCTTTCAACTTGCCTTGAAATAACAGGATTTTGAAAAGGTGAAATTGCAGGGTTATGTTTTGGTTTTTCATTAAAGCTTGTTTAAGATGAGATAAAGTTTTTCCAAGATGCCCAAGCTCAGATACATGCTATTCAACTCTCTTCGTAAGTTGATTGGATTGATTAGAATTTGATTCCACCTCTCTTTGAATAACTTTGAGAACAATTTTAGTACCTTTTGTTTGTGAAGCCTTTCAATGTTTGTCCCACTAGTCCATATATTTCTTTGTGGCCAATGGAAAAGAAGAAGTATTACTAGGAATGATAAGTTTATATAATGTGTTCAGTAAGGTACATGATTGCCAAAGTCGAACAAGCTTATACAAATCACAAGTAAGGATCTCTTTCTTTAAGTTGCTTAGGATGTGTTGACAAAATCTACATTGTCGACTGAATCAATGAGGGCTATAAACTTCAATGAAATGCTCTTTTCCACGTCAAAATGTTAAATAGCTCAAACGTAAAGCTACCAAAAAGTTTTTATAAGTATTTGATATACATGTGCCATCTATTACTGTGAACTATTATATGGAAATAAGCATAATTTTTGAATAGCTAAAGGGTTGATACTAAAGAACAAATCTCATGCCTCTGAAAGGTCAAGATATTTGGCCATGTTCTCCCCTATATATTTGACCATCTCAACTCCTTCTACATTAATCTTAGATAAAAAAAAATAAGTACCAAGGTAGTGCCCTATCCAACTATGAATGTAATGAATAGGAAATATAGAAGTAAATTCATGAAGACTTGATGAAGTTGATATATTCTTCAAACCATGGTAGATACCTGCTAATAAAACAACTGCAAAAGAAAAACAATCACTGTTTGCCATTCTACTAGCAACCCTAAAGACAGTGACACAAATTAGATTTACTTTACGATGTGGTAGAACAAAGCTACATGACCAACATGAAAGAAAAGCAGCTAAGTAATGCTCTTTTGTAACATCCTCTTCAACCTCCAACATCATAAATAGCTCATTATATTCCTTAGTGTAAGGCAAAAATGATGCATCAATTTTTTCAAAGGGAATGTGAGAGACCTTTAGCTTGATGGATTTCTTTCGGGAAGACCTTAAAGAGGGCTCCGTGTATCTTGTTGGTCGTTTAATCCAAAAGCTAATCTAATCAGAAATAGGAATACCATCGAAGTCCTTTCGGAGCATATGATAAGTTAGGAATAGATACTTGCAGCTTCATGGTAGAGAAGGGGTAAGTTTGTCATCACTAGATAGCTTATCCACCATGGGGATAGCTTCATCATAAAAATCTCCATGAATAGGCAATCCACCAAGTACATGATGATACTTTAAAGAAACTAAAAATTCACCAATAATAGTGTGCAAAGTGTTCGTGGAAGTGCACTATAGCACAAAGAAGGCTTAGAGGATGTTCTTATGGTAGATATATGGAAAAAATAAGGCATGGACTAATGTATAGATCCTAGCTTGACAAAAAGCATCTCCTGGCACATCCTCTATCCATTCCCAATAACCTGCATAAAAGGATACTTTGCTAAACTTTGATGTAATAATTCTCAATAAGCGTCCATTAGTGTTGTGGTGTAACCTGTAAATGAAAATTTTGAACTGGTAGCTTTGGCACCATGAATAGAAGACTTCAAGAGAAATATCCTAGAATGAGTTGTAATGCTAAAACGTGGATCAATCACTTCCTAGGTTGCTTTTTCAAACCACTCTTGGATATTCATAGAGTTATTGGAAGGTGGAGGTATCGAATGAAGAACTTCATTAGCTGATTTATGGATGACCAGTTTGGTACTTTTAAATTTAAGTTTATCTTTGTCATTTCTAATGATAACACAGAGATGGTTTTGTGTGATCCTTAATATAAATCTTCTCAAATTAATATAGATAGAATTGTTAGGAATAAGCTATGTTTTCTAACTTGAACAAGAGATGAAGATGAAAAAGAAGAAGAAGAAGAAGAAAAAGGAACAAAAAATGGGATGAGAAAATTTAAACATATAAATAGAGTAAAAGTCTTCCACTAATTACTAGTTATTTCAAGAAGGATTAGAATGATAAGAATATTTATTTTAATTGTTTTGCTAACCTGCAATAAGCTTTTATCAGAAGAGTGGAAGAATTAAGAATGATTTAATGTCATTGAGGCAATATTGCAAATAGTCCTTGTGTGTGAATGAAGGAGGCAGAAGCTGGTTCTTTTTCAAATAAAGCTTACCCAGAGAAACACCACAACAACATTCAATTAGAAAAAAATTTCAAATTATTCTTTATGGAGTTGATTTCCTATGAGAGGTTCCGTTTTATAGTTTTATTTTTTATTCTTGATAAAGTTATGAACCAAATTTTGTTGATCAATGTTATTATTTAAAATAGATAGAGTTGGAACTCATTATGTTAGAAGGGATAATGCATTGGAGCAAAACTCAAACTCTATTAGAATTTTCAAAAGAACTTGAGTTTAGCTGGAACTTTTGTGTGGTTTATTGAATTGTGCCAAATGAATTGAACTTTATTGTGGGACTGTTTTGTACATGTTAAGGATAGTAATGTCATGAGACTCAATTCTGATTGGTCTCTTGGCTTTTAATGGTAAGTGACTCGTTTTTAGAATTGAAGTTTAAATCAGCAACAAATGTGCCAAGTTAAGAATTGGAAATGATTTATTTTTTAAATGGTGGGCCATGTAAACTAAGCAAAAAATGATGGGCCACACTCATATATATATATGAAAAGCCCAAAAGTGAGACTTTTTGCAAGTTATGATAGCGGCAAGCTTTATGCAGTAGGATCGGCGATGTTATATGGAAACCACATCATATAGGACTCCTTAATATTAAAAATTAGAGATGTTTTATTTTACTAATGAATCCCTCGGCCAAAGAAACAAGTAGTTGAAAAAAGAAATGTCTCTTGGTTGTTTAGTTCACATCCTGAAACTAAAAAAAATGGAAGTTGACATTGTTGATGTCCTTATATATATATATCCTTATATGTGTGTACATATATGCATGTGCAATTTATCAGAAAGGAAAATGACAAAATGTCATGGAGATTTTGAACCCCTATTATGGTTGGGTTTGGTAATTTAAAAAAGCATGTCAATAGATGTCTTCAAGCTGTTGTTGGATTAAATTTCAATTTTAGAGCAATCTACAACAAATTCTCTAATGTTGGGCTCATTTTGAAGCACTAGTAATATGGGATAAAGAAATTGTTAGCTGTTTTGGAATATCTTTTGATAGCTGACTTCAAAATGAAGAATGTTGATTGTGTCTTTAGAAAAATAAATACTTCAAGTTTTGCCTCTTTAATGAATAATTAATATATTTTTAGCCAAACCTTGGCGTGGGGGCATTTGTAGATAGTTTAAATTGTTGATCAATTGAAATGTGACACATGTAAAATAATATATTAGTTATGAATTTAAAATTTTCTATTTATATATTAAGGTTTATTAAATTTTAATCTAAAAAATAAATAGTTAATTTAATTGATACTCTAATATTATTTTATGCACAAATCAAATATTAACATGTATCAAGGTGATGAATGAAGTTGATCAAATCAAGTCTAGTGGCGTAGCAATCTCGGGCTAACTAAATTGTGACATGTGGTGACCTATGTGCATGGATCAATCAAGTTAAAAAATTTGATGTTATCTCTTAACATGTGTGTCAAAGAGATAATTATCAAAGAAATCCAAGTAATTTGAGGATCTCAAGCCAAACACCTATATAAAAAAGTGTTTAGAGACTCACAAGCACATTCTCATACCCCCACACACATATTCTCAAATCCAAGTTCCAAGTTTTCAAGACTCAAGTCCAAGGCTCAAGTCTTCAAGCTTCAAGTTTCTATTGTGACAAAGTATTGCTACTGTAAATGTCATATACCTCTTCAAAGCATCAAGTCATCAAGTCTTTTGATCTCGGAGTCAAGGTTTGAGTCCAAAAAAATTTCGCAGTGTTCTTTTATCAAGTTAAAGGATACCACACCATATATTCAAGAACAAGCTTCAAGCCCTTGGATCATATATTAGAAGACGAATTAGGGGATTAGTTTTGTTAGGGATTTATTTTCTTTGATAAATTGTAATTCTCTTTTATTCTTAATATAAATTCAATTTGTCCATTGTTTTTCTTTGTCTTGTGTTTTAATTTTGTAGACAATGAAATTAGTGTGAATACTCACCAACCACTATACATAAGTAGCTTGTATCCAACCTAAGCCCCGGGAACCTAGTAAAGTGGTTGGATAAAATCACAACATAATGATCTAAATACAAAGTTACCATAGATCTTCAAATCAAAGGACTAATTATATGCACTATTATAAGATAAGGAATTCCTCACTATCGACAAGCTACTTCAGCTATTTTGTGTATTCTCTAGGTGATTTTTCAATAAACTTATTTTGACAAGCACCCACTAACATTCATCTATGTCTTACATAGATTGACCATAAAATGGGGCAATATTCAACTCCTTGAAGTACGTATTGTTATTGCAAGTCTATTCGAATCTTAGATACCATGTCTCATAAGATTTTATGACTTTAAATATTTAAAATCATAATCATAGAGACTTATTTTATGATCACCATTATATGTGTGACCAAGTCCTACAATCTTGTATGATTTAAAGGCTTCAACTAAATGCATGTGAAGAATATCATAAATACATAAGATGAAAATGGCCATTTTATTTAATATCATTCAACCAAGACTATTATACATAGAGCATTTTTACATGCCAATCTAATTGGTTTGCGGGATACTATTCCAACAATCTCCTATTTGCCCTAAAGTACATTCCCCATAACCTTTAAGCCTATTTCTCAAGATATCTTTTAAAGACCTTTTGTGTTAAGGATTAGTTAGTGGATCTGCTATATTTTATTTCGAGGAAACTCTTTCCACTTAAATGTCACCTTTATTAATGATCTCTAAGATCAAATGATAACACATTAAAATGTGCTTGGATCACTGATGCAATCTTTGTTCCTTTGGTTAAGCAATAGCTCCATTGTTATCATAATAGACAACTAATGGCTTCATGACGCTATGTACTATATCTAACTCTTGAATAAATTTTTTAATCCAAACATCTTTCTTTACAGTGTTTAAGCTGTAATTATTCTACCTCAATGGTAGAATCGATTATGTTGTCTTGCTTGGAACTCTTCCAACTTACCGCACCAAAACGTGGATTTAAGGTCATCTTTCTTATATTGCAAACAAAAATCCAAAAAGCCTTCAAGTTTCAATTCTCCATTTTCGTATACAAAAAATCGATTTTAGTTTTTCTTAAGTACTTGAGGATTATTTTTACAACTTTCTAGTGACTCTCACCAGAATTGGATAGGGAGCAACTTGTAACACTTAAAGCGTGTGCTATATTTGTGCTCATACATAGCACAACATACATTATGCTTCGAATGGTAGATGCGTAAGGTATATAG
Source organism: Jacaranda copaia (assembly GCA_014898725.1). Lineage (NCBI taxonomy): Eukaryota > Viridiplantae > Streptophyta > Magnoliopsida > Lamiales > Bignoniaceae > Jacaranda > Jacaranda copaia. The sequence continues at coordinate 649,124 of JACGDI010005515.1, forward strand.
GATATCATCTACTTCTCTTTCTCCATCTTATGGGCCATAGAATTTGAGAGACGGATGCCATATCCCATAGGTAGGAATCCTCTCTTTGATTTCTCCAATTGAATCTCTTTAGTATCTTATCTATGTAAGTGGATTGAGAGAGCCCCAATATCATCCTTGATTTTATCTCTGTAAATCTACATTCTTAATACGTAAGATGCTTCTCCTAAATCCTTTATGGAGAATTGTAAAGAAAGCCATGCTTTAGTACACTCTAACATCTCTTTCTCATTCCAAATAAAAAGGATGTTATCAACATAAAGTATAATAAACTACATTGGATTCCCATTAGCCTTTTTGTACACACATCATTCATGCACACTTTTTATGAAGCCAAACAATTTGGCCATCTCATTAAAACGTATGTTCTAACTTCATGATGCTTACTTAAGCCTATAAATAGACCTGTGGAGTTTACAAACCTTTTGGTCACTCTCTTGTTAGTAGGTGCTTGTTAGAGAATAAGGCACTAAATACCCATCAAAGAATTCACTAGATAGTCGAAGTAGCAAGTCAGTAATGGCTAGTTCTCCTGTTTACGCTAATGCATATTATTAGTCCTTTAACCTGAGGATTCATGGTAACCTTGTGTCCAATCCTCATGCTTTGACTCATCCTTGACCACCTAGTGGGTCTTCCAAGTTGAGATTAGGTATAAGCTACATGGCATGGAGGTTTGTGAGATCCAAGATGGAATATAACTCCTCATTATTATGAAGGGCGAATACATCTTCTATGTGTTCTATGATGATCGATTCCTAGAAATTCTTGCGCAAGGTGATGTGACAATTTGGAAAAGGAGTTTTCCAAATGTGAGGTCACACAATAGGGATCTAACATTGAGAATAGAGATATAGTATAAAAACTATTAGGGAGCCGACAAATATCTTGTCCTAGGCCTTTTTTGAGCGATAGAAAATGGAAGGACCATATTTACATGGCACACATAGAGCGATGGTACTTCTCTAGAATATTCATTTCAGCCTATGAGTTAGGCTTCATGGGCTTGAGGTTGGACATCGACCGTGGAGATTGGTAACTCGTTAATTAATGAGATTAATTGAATTAAGACTACTAGTTTAACATGAGTTTTAAACTAAAATGAATATAAGATATTCAAACATCACAAAGAGTTGTAAGCCCATGTCCAATGAATGGTAGAACTTATTGGGTCACACATAAAATCCAATCAGCTTCTTAATTAATGGAGAGAATTTTCTAAGGTGTTAGAAAATGTTCTCCTAGTAAATTGATTTTTGGGGCCAACTTTGAGGGTCAATTTTGACTTGATTGATTTAAGTGTTAAATTAATCAAATAATTCAAGAGTTAAATTAGATCAATAATTAAGAAGTTAATTATTTGGTGCCAACATGACCATCATTGATCAAGTTAACTTAAAGAGTTAAGTTAATGAATTTAGCTTAAGAAGTTAAGCTAGTTTGACTTAAAGAGTTAAGTCAAAGAAAAATTAATTAAATTAAAGAGTTTAATTTGATTAATTAAGGAAGAGTAAATTTTGGATGGAAGACTCAAATGAGATTTGAGACGGCATCTAAATTAATTTGAAATAAGATTCCAAATGTAATTGAGATGCAAATGAAATTCAAATGAGATTTAGATTCAAATTTTGCCACCTAAGCAACCCCACTTGGCCACCCCCCTCATGCATTGTGTGATGCCAACTTGGAATCACACATTTTCAACCTCTATATATAGATATAGAGAGAGTTTTCATTTCCCTCCAAAATATTTGCAAACTAGCAATTCATGTGTTGAAGGCTAAGCTTCTTTTTTCATCTTCCTACCGCAAATTTAGCCTCTACCATCAATTCTATGGTTTTTTTCCAGCTCATGAACTAGATAATTATGAAGTCTCATTGGTGTGTGGACTATTTCAATAGAGGTAAGACATGTGCCTTGCTTTGTTTCTCTAGAGATCTCCGCGCAAGGTCCAACTTTGCAATTTTCTCCAGGAATATCCAGATGGTCAATAAATCTATATTTTTGACTGGATATTATATAAGGTTTTGGATATCTCCAGTTGATATGGGATAGCCCAACAGGCCCAATAAGCCCATCTACAAATGAGACAGTCC